>JAZKLR010000648.1:0-135975 GCA_037103525.1 Ganaspis brasiliensis | reverse complement strand
AACATCTTTATTAAGGGTTCAGCCGCTGTAGAGCTAGAACTGTTTTTAACAAAGATTTAAGAAATCTCCGTTTTTTTAAAAGAATCGCTAAGTTCTTTATCAACGGTTCAGACGCTGTAGAGCTATTACTGTTTTTAACAAAGATTCTGGGAATCTTGGTTTTTTTAAAAGAATTGCTAAGTTCTTTATCAAGGGTTCGGACGCTGTAGAGATATTACTGCTTTTAACCAAGATTCTGGAATTCTTGGTTTTTTTAAAAGAATCGCTAAGTTCCTTATCAACGGTTCAACCGCTGAAGAGCTATTACTGTTTTTAACCAGGATTCAGGAAATCTTGGTTTTTTTTAAGGAATCGCTAACTTCTTTATTAAGGGTTCAGCCGCTGTAGAGCGAGAACTGTTTTTAACAAAGATTTAAGAAATCTCCGTTTTTTTAAAAGAATCGCTAAGTTCTTTATCAACGGTTCAGACGCTGTAGAGCTATTACTGTTTTTAACCAAGATTCTGGGAATCTTGGTTTTTTTAAAAGAATCGCTAAGTTCTTTATCAAGGGTTCGGACGCTGTAGAGATATTACTGTTTTTAACCAAGATTCTGGAATTCTTGGTTTTTTTAAAAGAATCGCTAAGTTCCTTATCAACGGTTCAACCGCTGAAGAGCTATTACTGTTTTTAACCAGGATTCTGGAAATCTTGGTTTTTTTTAAGGAATCGCTAACTTCTTTATTAAGGGTTCAGCCGCTGTAGAGCTAGAACTGTTTTTAACAAAGATTTAAGAAATCTCCGTTTTTTTAAAAGAATCGCTAAGTTCTTTATCAAGGGTTCGGACGCTGTAGAGATATTACTGTTTTTAACCAAGATTCTGGAATTCTTGGTTTTTTTAAAAGAATCGCTAAGTTCCTTATCAACGGTTCAACCGCTGAAGAGCTATTACTGTTTTTAACCAGGATTCTGGAAATCTTGGTTTTTTTTAAGGAATCGCTAACTTCTTTATTAAGGGTTCAGCCGCTGTAGAGCTAGAACTGTTTTTAACAAAGATTTAAGAAATCTCCGTTTTTTTAAAAGAATCGCTAAGTTCTTTATCAACGGTTCAGACGCTGTAGAGCTATTACTGTTTTTAACCAAGATTCTGGGAATCTTGGTTTTTTTAAAAGAATCGCTAAGTTCTTTATCAAGGGTTCGGACGCTGTAGAGATATTACTGTTTTTAACCAAGATTCTGGAATTCTTGGTTTTTTTAAAAGAATCGCTAAGTTCCTTATCAACGGTTCAACCGCTGAAGAGCTATTACTGTTTTTAACCAGGATTCTGGAAATCTTGGTTTTTTTTAAGGAATCGCTAACTTCTTTATTAAGGGTTCAGCCGCTGTAGAGCTAGAACTGTTTTTAACAAAGATTTAAGAAATCTCCGTTTTTTTAAAAGAATCGCTAAGTTCTTTATCAACGGTTCAGACGCTGTAGAGCTATTACTGTTTTTATAAAAGATTTTATAAATCTTGGTTTTTTTAAAGGAATCGCTAACTTCTTTATTAACGGTTCGGACGCTGTAGAGATATTACTGTTTTTAACCAAGATTCTGGAATTCTTGGTTTTTTTTAAAAGAATCGCTAAGTTCCTTATCAACGGTTCAACCGCTGTAGAGCGATTACTGTTTTTAATCAGGTTTCTGGAAATCTTGGTTTTTTTAAAAGAATCGCTAAGTTCTTTATCAAGGGTTCGGACGCTGTATAGCTATTACTGTTTTTAACCAAGATTCTGGAAATCTTGATTTTTTTAAAAGAATCGCTAACTTCTTTATTAAGGGTTCAGCCGCTGTAGAGCTATTACTGTTTTTAACAAAGATTTAAGAAATCTTGGTTTTTTTTAAAAGAATCGCCTAGTTCTTTATCAACGGTTCAGACGCTGTAGAGCTATGACTGTTTTTAACAAAAATTTAAGAAATCTTGGTTTTTTTTAAAAGAATTGCCTAGTTCTTTATCAACGGTTCAGACGCTGTAGAGCTTTTACTGTTTTTAACCAGGATTTTAGAAATCTTGGTTTTTTTAAAGGAATCGCTAACTTCTTTATTTAGGGTTCAGCCGCTGTAGAGCTAGTACTGTTTTTAACAAAGATTTAAGAAATCTCCGTTTTTTTAAAAGAATCGCTAAGTTCTTTATCAACGGTTCAGACGCTGTAGAGCTATTACTGCTTTTAATTAAGATTTTAAAAATCTTGGTTTTTTTAAAAGAATCTCTAAGTTCTTTATCAACGGTTCAGACGCTGTAGAGCTATTACTGTTTTTATAAAAGATTTTATAAATCTTGGTTTTTTTAAAAGAATCGCTAACTTCTTTATTAACGGTTTAGCTGCTGTAGAGCTATTACCGTTTTTAACAAAGATTTAAGAAATCGTTGTTTTTTTAAAAAGAATCGCCTAGTTGTTTATCAACGGTTCAGACGCTGTAGAGCTATAACTGTTTTAAACAAAGATTTAAGAAATCTTAATTTTTTTTAAAAGAATTGCCTAGTTCTTTATCAACGGTTCAGACGCTGTAGAGCTTTTACTGTTTTTAACCAGGATTTTGGAAATCTTGGTTTTTTTAAAAGAATCGCTAAGTTCTTTATCAAGGGTTCGGACGCTGTATAGCTATTACTGTTTTTAACAAAGATTAGAGAAATCTTGGTTTTTTTTTAAAGAATCGCCTAGTTCTTTATCAACGGTTTAGACGCTGTAGAGCTTTTACTATTTTTAACCAGGATTCTGGAAATCTTGGTTTTTTTAAAAGAATCGCTAAGTTCCTTATGAACGGTTCAACCGCTGTAGAGCGATTACTGTTTTTAATCAGGATTCTGGAAATCTTGGTTTTTTTAAAAGAATCGCTAAGTTCTTTATCAACGGTTCAGACGGTGTAGAGCTATTACTGCTTTTATAAAAGATTTTATAAATCTTGGTTTTTTTAAAAGAATTGCTAAGTTATTTATCAACGGTTCAGACGCTGTAGAGCTATAACTGTTTTAAACAAAGATTTAAGAAATCTTAATTTTTTTTAAAAGAATTGCCTAGTTCTTTATCAACGGTTCAGACGCTGTAGAGCTTTTACTGTTTTTAACCAGGATTTTGGAAATCTTGGTTTTTTTAAAAGAATCGCTAAGTTCTTTATTAAGGGTTCGGACGCTGTATAGCTATTACTGTTTTTAACAAGGATTTAAGAAATCTTGGTTTTTTCAAAAGAATCGCTAACTTCTTCATCAACGGTTCAGACGCTGTAGAGCTATTACTGTTTTTAACCAAGATTCTGGGAATCTTGGTTTTTTTAAAAGAATCGCTAAGTTCTTTATCAACGGTTCAGACGGTGTAGAGCTATTACTGCTTTTATAAAAGATTTTATAAATCTTGGTTTTTTTAAAAGAATCGCTAAGTTATTTATCAACGGTTCAGACGCTGTAGAGCTATAACTGTTTTAAACAAAGATTTAAGAAATCTTAATTTTTTTTAAAAGAATTGCCTAGTTCTTTATCAACGGTTCAGACGCTGTAGAGCTTTTACTGTTTTTAATCAGGATTCTGGAAATCTTGGTTTTTTTAAAAGAATCGCTAAGTTCTTTATCAACGGTTCAGACGCTGTAGAGCTAGTACTGTTTTTAACAAAGATTTAAGAAATCTCCGTTTTTTTAAAAGAATCGCTAAGTTATTTATCAACGGTTCAGCCGCTGTAGAGCTATTACTGTTTTTAACAAAAATTTAAGAAATCTTGGTTTTTTCAAAAGAATCGCTAAGTTCTTTATCAACGGTTTAGACGCTGTAGAGCTATTACTGTTTTTAACTAGGATTCTGGAAATCTTGGTTTTTTTATAAGAATCGCTTACTTCTTTATTAACGGTTCTGCCGCTGTAGAGCTATTACTGTTTTTAACAAGGATTTAAGAAATCTTGGTTTTTTCAAAAGAATCGCTAACTTCTTCATCAACGGTTCAGACGCTGTAGAGCTATTACTGTTTTTAACCAAGATTCTGGGAATCTTGGTTTTTTTAAAAGAATCGCTAAGTTCTTTATCAACGGTTCGGACGCTGTAGAGATATTACTGTTTTTAATTAAGATTTTTGAAATCTTGGTTTTTTTAAAAGAATCTCTAAGTTCTTTATCAACGGTTCAGACGCTGTAGAGCTATTACTGTTTTTATAAAAGATTTTATAAATCTTGGTTTTTTTAAAAGAATCGCTAACTTCTTTATTAAGGGTTCAGCCGCTGTAGAGCTAGAACTGTTTTTAACAAAGATTTAAGAAATCTCCGTTTTTTTAAAAGAATCGCTAAGTTCTTTATCAACGGTTCAGACGCTGTAGAGCTATTACTGTTTTTAACCAAGATTCTGGGAATCTTGGTTTTTTTAAAAGAATTGCTAAGTTCTTTATCAAGGGTTCGGACGCTGTAGAGATATTACTGTTTTTAACCAAGATTCTGGAATTCTTGGTTTTTTTAAAAGAATCGCTAAGTTCCTTATCAACGGTTCAACCGCTGAAGAGCTATTACTGTTTTTAACAAAGACTTAAGAAATCTTGGTTTTTTCAAAAGAATCGCTAAGTTCTTTATCAACGGTTCAGACGCTGTAGAGCTATTACTGTTTTTAACCAAGATTCTGGAAATCTTGGTTTTTTTAAAAGAATCGCTAACTTCTTTATTAACGGTTCGGACGCTGTAGAGATATTACTGTTTTTAACCAAGATTCTGGAATTCTTGGTTTTTATAAAAGAATCGCTAAGTTCCTTATCAACGGTTCAACCGCTGAAGAGCTATTACTGTTTTTAACCAGGATTCTCGAAATCTTGGTTTTTTTTAAGGAATCCCTAACATCTTTATTAAGGGTTCAGCCGCTGTAGAGCTAGAACTGTTTTTAACAAAGATTTAAGAAATCTCCGTTTTTTTAAAAGAATCGCTAAGTTCTTTATCAACGGTTCAGACGCTGTAGAGCTATTACTGTTTTTAACCAAGATTCTGGGAATCTTGGTTTTTTTAAAAGAATTGCTAAGTTCTTTATCAAGGGTTCGGACGCTGTAGAGATATTACTGTTTTTAACCAAGATTCTGGAATTCTTGGTTTTTTTAAAAGAATCGCTAAGTTCCTTATCAACGGTTCAACCGCTGAAGAGCTATTACTGTTTTTAACCAGGATTCAGGAAATCTTGGTTTTTTTTAAGGAATCGCTAACTTCTTTATTAAGGGTTCAGCCGCTGTAGAGCGAGAACTGTTTTTAACAAAGATTTAAGAAATCTCCGTTTTTTTAAAAGAATCGCTAAGTTCTTTATCAACGGTTCAGACGCTGTAGAGCTATTACTGTTTTTAACCAAGATTCTGGGAATCTTGGTTTTTTTTAAAAGAATCGCTAAGTTCTTTATCAAGGGTTCGGACGCTGTAGAGATATTACTGTTTTTAACCAAGATTCTGGAATTCTTGGTTTTTTTAAAAGAATCGCTAAGTTCCTTATCAACGGTTCAACCGCTGAAGAGCTATTACTGTTTTTAACCAGGATTCTGGAAATCTTGGTTTTTTTTAAGGAATCGCTAACTTCTTTATTAAGGGTTCAGCCGCTGTAGAGCTAGAACTGTTTTTAACAAAGATTTAAGAAATCTCCGTTTTTTTAAAAGAATCGCTAAGTTCTTTATCAACGGTTCAGACGCTGTAGAGCTATTACTGTTTTTAACCAAGATTCTGGGAATCTTGGTTTTTTTAAAAGAATCGCTAAGTTCTTTATCAAGGGTTGGGACGCTGTAGAGATATTACTGTTTTTAACCAAGATTCTGGAATTCTTGGTTTTTTTAAAAGAATCTCTAAGTTCTTTATCAACGGTTCAGACGCTGTAGAGCTATTACTGTTTTTATAAAAGATTTTATAAATCTTGGTTTTTTTAAAAGAATCGCTAACTTCTTTATTAAGGGTTCAGCCGCTGTAGAGCTAGTACTGTTTTTAACAAAGATTTAAGAAATCTCCGTTTTTTTAAAAGAATCGCTAAGTTCTTTATCAACGGTTCAGACGCTGTAGAGCTTTTACTGTTTTTAACAAAGACTTAAGAAATCTTGGTTTTTTCAAAAGAATCGCTAAGTTCTTTATCAACGGTTCAGACGCTGTAGAGCTATAACTGTTTTTAACCAAGATTCTGGAAATCTTGGTTTTTTTAAAAGAATCGCTAACTTCTTTATTAACGGTTCAGACACTGTAGAGATATTACTGTTTTTAACCAAGATTCTGGAATTCTTGGTTTTTATAAAAGAATCGCTAAGTTCCTTATCAACGGTTCAACCGCTGAAGAGCTATTACTGTTTTTAACCAGGATTCTCGAAATCTTGGTTTTTTTTAAGGAATCCCTAACATCTTTATTAAGGGTTCAGCCGCTGTAGAGCTAGAACTGTTTTTAACAAAGATTTAAGAAATCTCCGTTTTTTTAAAAGAATCGCTAAGTTCTTTATCAACGGTTCAGACGCTGTAGAGCTATTACTGTTTTTAACAAAGATTCTGGGAATCTTGGTTTTTTTAAAAGAATTGCTAAGTTCTTTATCAAGGGTTCGGACGCTGTAGAGATATTACTGCTTTTAACCAAGATTCTGGAATTCTTGGTTTTTTTAAAAGAATCGCTAAGTTCCTTATCAACGGTTCAACCGCTGAAGAGCTATTACTGTTTTTAACCAGGATTCAGGAAATCTTGGTTTTTTTTAAGGAATCGCTAACTTCTTTATTAAGGGTTCAGCCGCTGTAGAGCGAGAACTGTTTTTAACAAAGATTTAAGAAATCTCCGTTTTTTTAAAAGAATCGCTAAGTTCTTTATCAACGGTTCAGACGCTGTAGAGCTATTACTGTTTTTAACCAAGATTCTGGGAATCTTGGTTTTTTTAAAAGAATCGCTAAGTTCTTTATCAAGGGTTCGGACGCTGTAGAGATATTACTGTTTTTAACCAAGATTCTGGAATTCTTGGTTTTTTTAAAAGAATCGCTAAGTTCCTTATCAACGGTTCAACCGCTGAAGAGCTATTACTGTTTTTAACCAGGATTCTGGAAATCTTGGTTTTTTTTAAGGAATCGCTAACTTCTTTATTAAGGGTTCAGCCGCTGTAGAGCTAGAACTGTTTTTAACAAAGATTTAAGAAATCTCCGTTTTTTTAAAAGAATCGCTAAGTTCTTTATCAAGGGTTCGGACGCTGTAGAGATATTACTGTTTTTAACCAAGATTCTGGAATTCTTGGTTTTTTTAAAAGAATCGCTAAGTTCCTTATCAACGGTTCAACCGCTGAAGAGCTATTACTGTTTTTAACCAGGATTCTGGAAATCTTGGTTTTTTTTAAGGAATCGCTAACTTCTTTATTAAGGGTTCAGCCGCTGTAGAGCTAGAACTGTTTTTAACAAAGATTTAAGAAATCTCCGTTTTTTTAAAAGAATCGCTAAGTTCTTTATCAACGGTTCAGACGCTGTAGAGCTATTACTGTTTTTAACCAAGATTCTGGGAATCTTGGTTTTTTTAAAAGAATCGCTAAGTTCTTTATCAAGGGTTCGGACGCTGTAGAGATATTACTGTTTTTAACCAAGATTCTGGAATTCTTGGTTTTTTTAAAAGAATCGCTAAGTTCCTTATCAACGGTTCAACCGCTGAAGAGCTATTACTGTTTTTAACCAGGATTCTGGAAATCTTGGTTTTTTTTAAGGAATCGCTAACTTCTTTATTAAGGGTTCAGCCGCTGTAGAGCTAGAACTGTTTTTAACAAAGATTTAAGAAATCTCCGTTTTTTTAAAAGAATCGCTAAGTTCTTTATCAACGGTGCAGACGCTGTAGAGCTATTACTGTTTTTAACCAAGATTCTGGGAATCTTGGTTTTTTTAAAAGAATCGCTAAGTTCTTTATCAAGGGTTCGGACGCTGTAGAAATATTACTGTTTTTAACCAAGATTCTGGAATTCTTGGTTTTTTTTAAAAGAATCGCTAAGTTCCTTATCAACGGTTCAACCGCTGTAGAGCTATTACTGTTTTTAACCAGGATTCTGGAAAACTTGGTTTTTTTAAAGGAGTCGCTAACTTCTTTATTAGGGGTTCAGCCGCTGTAGAGCTAGTACTGTTTTTAACAAAGATTTAAGAAATGTCCGTTTTTTTAAAATAATCGCTAAGTTCTTTATCAACGGTTCAGACGCTGTAGAGCTATTACTGTTTTTAATTAAGATTTTGGAAATCTTGGTTTTTTTAAAAAAATCTCTAAGTTCTTTATCAACGGTTCAGACGCTGTAGAGCTATTACTGTTTTTATAAAAGATTTTATAAATCTTGGTTTTTTTAAAAGAATCGCTTACTTCTTTATTAACGGTTTAGCTGCTGTAGAGCTATTACTGTTTTTAACAAAGATTTAAGAAATCGTGGTTTTTTTAAAAAGAATCGCCTAGTTGTTTATCAACGGTTCAGACGCTGTAGAGCTAATACTGTTTTTAACCAAGATTCTGGAAATCTTGGTTTTTTTAAAAGAATCGCTAAGTTCTTTATAAACGGTTCAGCCGCTGTAGAGCTATTACTGTTTTTAACCAAGATTCTGGAAATCTTGGTTTTTTTAAAAGAATCGCTAAGTTCTTTATCAACGGTTTAGCCGCTGTAGAGCTATTACTGTTTTTAACCAAGATTTTGGAAATCTTGGTTTTTTTAAAAGAATCTCTAAGTTCTTTATCAACGGTTCAGACGCTGTAGAGCTATTACTGTTTTTATAAAAGATTTTATAAATCTTGGTTTTTTTAAAAGAATCGCTAACTTCTTTATTAAGGGTTCAGCCGCTGTAGAGCTAGTACTGTTTTTAACAAAGATTTAAGAGATCTCCGTTTTTTTAAAAGAATCGCTAAGTTATCAACGGTTTATCAACGGTTCAGACGCTGTAGAGCTATAACTGTTTTTAACCAAGATTCTGGAAGTCTTGGTTTTTTTAAAAGAATCGCTAACTTTTTTATTAACGGTTCAGCCGCTGTAGAGCTATTACTGCTTTTAACAAAGATTTAAGAAATCTTGGTTTTTTTAAAAGAATCGCTAAGTTCTTTTTCAACGGTTTAGACGCTGTAGAGCTATTACTGTTTTTATAAAAGATTTTATAAATCTTGGTTTTTTTAAAAGAATCGCTAACTTCTTCATTAACGGTTCGGACGCTGTAGAGATATTACTGTTTTTAACCAAGATTCTGGAATTCTTGGTTTTTTTAAAAGAATCGCTAAGTTCCTTATCAACGGTTCAACCGCTGTAGAGCTATTACTGTTTTCAATTAAGATTTTGGAAATCTTGGTTTTTTTAAAAAAATCTCTAAGTTCTTTATCAACGGTTCAGACGCTGTAGAGCTATTACTGTTCTTATAAAAGATTTTATAAATCTTGGTTTTTTTAAAAGAATCGCTAACTTCCTTATTAACGGTTTAGCTGCTGTAGAGCTATTACTGTTTTTAACAAAGATTTAAGAAATCGTGGTTTTTTTAAAAAGAATCGCCTAGTTGTTTATCAACGGTTCAGACGCTGTAGAGCTAATACTGTTTTTAACCAAGATTCTGGAAATCTTGGTTTTTTTAAAAGAATCGCTAAGTTCTTTATAAACGGTTCAGCCGCTGTAGAGCTATTACTGTTTTTAACCAAGATTCTGGAAATCTTGGTTTTTTTAAAAGAATCGCTAAGTTCTTTATCAACGGTTCAGCCGCTGTAGAGCTATTACTGTTTTTATAAAAGATTTTATAAATCTTGGTTTTTTTAAAAGAATCGCTTACTTCTTTATTAACGGTTTAGCTGCTGTAGAGCTATTACTGTTTTTAACAAAGATTTAAGAAATCGTGGTTTTTTTAAAAAGAATCGCCTAGTTGTTTATCAACGGTTCAGACGCTGTAGAGCTAATACTGTTTTTAACCAAGATTCTGGAAATCTTGGTTTTTTTAAAAGAATCGCTAAGTTCTTTATCAACGGTTCAGACGCTGTAGAGCTATTACTGTTTTTAATTAAGATTTTGGAAATCTTGGTTTTTTTAAAAAAATCTCTAAGTTCTTTATCAACGGTTCAGACGCTGTAGAGCTATTACTGTTTTTATAAAAGATTTTATAAATCTTGGTTTTTTTAAAAGAATCGCTAAGTTCTTTATCAACGGTTCAGCCGCTGTAGAGCTATTACTCTTTTTATAAAAGATTTTATAAATCTTGGTTTTTTTAAAAGAATCGCTTACTTCTTTATTAACGGTTTAGCTGCTGTAGAGCTATTACTGTTTTTAACAAAGATTTAAGAAATCGTGGTTTTTTTAAAAAGAATCGCCTAGTTGTTTATCAACGGTTCAGACGCTGTAGAGCTAATACTGTTTTTAACCAAGATTCTGGAAATCTTGGTTTTTTTAAAAGAATCGCTAAGTTCTTTATAAACGGTTCAGCCGCTGTAGAGCTATTACTGTTTTTAACCAAGATTCTGGAAATCTTGGTTTTTTTAAAAGAATCGCTAAGTTCTTTATCAACGGTTTAGCCGCTGTAGAGCTATTACTGTTTTTAACCAAGATTTTGGAAATCTTGGTTTTTTTAAAAGAATCTCTAAGTTCTTTATCAACGGTTCAGACGCTGTAGAGCTATTACTGTTTTTATAAAAGATTTTATAAATCTTGGTTTTTTTAAAAGAATCGCTAACTTCTTTATTAAGGGTTCAGCCGCTGTAGAGCTAGTACTGTTTTTAACAAAGATTTAAGAGATCTCCGTTTTTTTAAAAGAATCGCTAAGTTATCAACGGTTTATCAACGGTTCAGACGCTGTAGAGCTATAACTGTTTTTAACCAAGATTCTGGAAGTCTTGGTTTTTTTAAAAGAATCGCTAACTTTTTTATTAACGGTTCAGCCGCTGTAGAGCTATTACTGCTTTTAACAAAGATTTAAGAAATCTTGGTTTTTTTAAAAGAATCGCTAAGTTCTTTTTCAACGGTTTAGACGCTGTAGAGCTATTACTGTTTTTATAAAAGATTTTATAAATCTTGGTTTTTTTAAAAGAATCGCTAACTTCTTCATTAACGGTTCGGACGCTGTAGAGATATTACTGTTTTTAACCAAGATTCTGGAATT
This sequence comes from Ganaspis brasiliensis, assembly GCA_037103525.1. Classification (NCBI taxonomy): domain Eukaryota; kingdom Metazoa; phylum Arthropoda; class Insecta; order Hymenoptera; family Figitidae; genus Ganaspis; species Ganaspis brasiliensis. The sequence goes on along the minus strand of JAZKLR010000648.1, from coordinate 124,935 downwards.
CTTGGTTTTTTTAAAAGAATCGCTAAGTTCCTTATCAACGGTTCAACCGCTGTAGAGCTATTACTGTTTTTAATTAAGATTTTGGAAATCTTGGTTTTTTTAAAAAAATCTCTAAGTTCTTTATCAACGGTTCAGACGCTGTAGAGCTATTACTGTTCTTATAAAAGATTTTATAAATCTTGGTTTTTTTAAAAGAATCGCTAACTTCTTTATTAACGGTTTAGCTGCTGTAGAGCTATTACTGTTTTTAACAAAGATTTAAGAAATCGTGGTTTTTTTAAAAAGAATCGCCTAGTTGTTTATCAACGGTTCAGACGCTGTAGAGCTAATACTGTTTTTAACCAAGATTCTGGAAATCTTGGTTTTTTTAAAAGAATCGCTAAGTTCTTTATAAACGGTTCAGCCGCTGTAGAGCTATTACTGTTTTTAACCAAGATTCTGGAAATCTTGGTTTTTTTAAAAGAATCGCTAAGTTCTTTATCAACGGTTCAGCCGCTGTAGAGCTATTACTGTTTTTATAAAAGATTTTATAAATCTTGGTTTTTTTAAAAGAATCGCTTACTTCTTTATTAACGGTTTAGCTGCTGTAGAGCTATTACTGTTTTTAACAAAGATTTAAGAAATCGTGGTTTTTTTAAAAAGAATCGCCTAGTTGTTTATCAACGGTTCAGACGCTGTAGAGCTAATACTGTTTTTAACCAAGATTCTGGAAATCTTGGTTTTTTTAAAAGAATCGCTAAGTTCTTTATCAACGGTTCAGACGCTGTAGAGCTATTACTGTTTTTAATTAAGATTTTGGAAATCTTGGTTTTTTTAAAAAAATCTCTAAGTTCTTTATCAACGGTTCAGACGCTGTAGAGCTATTACTGTTTTTATAAAAGATTTTATAAATCTTGGTTTTTTAAAAGAATCGCTAAGTTCTTTATCAACGGTTCAGCCGCTGTAGAGCTATTACTGTTTTTATAAAAGATTTTATAAATCTTGGTTTTTTTAAAAGAATCGCTTACTTCTTTATTAACGGTTTAGCTGCTGTAGAGCTATTACTGTTTTTAACAAAGATTTAAGAAATCGTGGTTTTTTTAAAAAGAATCGCCTAGTTGTTTATCAACGGTTCAGACGCTGTAGAGCTAATACTGTTTTTAACCAAGATTCTGGAAATCTTGGTTTTTTTAAAAGAATCGCTAAGTTCTTTATAAACGGTTCAGCCGCTGTAGAGCTATTACTGTTTTTAACCAAGATTCTGGAAATCTTGGTTTTTTTAAAAGAATCGCTTACTTCTTTATTAACGGTTTAGCTGCTGTAGAGCTATTACTGTTTTTAACAAAGATTTAAGAAATCGTGGTTTTTTTAAAAAGAATCGCCTAGTTGTTTATCAACGGTTCAGACGCTGTAGAGCTAATACTGTTTTTAACCAAGATTCTGGAAATCTTGGTTTTTTTAAAAGAATCGCTAAGTTCTTTATAAACGGTTCAGCCGCTGTAGAGCTATTACTGTTTTTAACCAAGATTCTGGAAATCTTGGTTTTTTTAAAAGAATCGCTAAGTTCTTTATCAACGGTTTAGCCGCTGTAGAGCTATTACTGTTTTTAACCAAGATTTTGGAAATCTTGGTTTTTTTAAAAGAATCTCTAAGTTCTTTATCAACGGTTCAGACGCTGTAGAGCTATTACTGTTTTTATAAAAGATTTTATAAATCTTGGTTTTTTTAAAAGAATCGCTAACTTCTTTATTAAGGGTTCAGCCGCTGTAGAGCTAGTACTGTTTTTAACAAAGATTTAAGAGATCTCCGTTTTTTTAAAAGAATCGCTAAGTTATCAACGGTTTATCAACGGTTCAGACGCTGTAGAGCTATAACTGTTTTTAACCAAGATTCTGGAAGTCTTGGTTTTTTTAAAAGAATCGCTAACTTTTTTATTAACGGTTCAGCCGCTGTAGAGCTATTACTGCTTTTAACAAAGATTTAAGAAATCTTGGTTTTTTTAAAAGAATCGCTAAGTTCTTTTTCAACGGTTTAGACGCTGTAGAGCTATTACTGTTTTTATAAAAGATTTTATAAATCTTGGTTTTTTTAAAAGAATCGCTAACTTCTTCATTAACGGTTCGGACGCTGTAGAGATATTACTGTTTTTAACCAAGATTCTGGAATTCTTGGTTTTTTTAAAAGAATCGCTAAGTTCCTTATCAACGGTTCAACCGCTGTAGAGCTATTACTGTTTTTAATTAAGATTTTGGAAATCTTGGTTTTTTTAAAAAAATCTCTAAGTTCTTTATCAACGGTTCAGACGCTGTAGAGCTATTACTGTTCTTATAAAAGATTTTATAAATCTTGGTTTTTTTAAAAGAATCGCTAACTTCTTTATTAACGGTTTAGCTGCTGTAGAGCTATTACTGTTTTTAACAAAGATTTAAGAAATCGTGGTTTTTTTAAAAAGAATCGCCTAGTTGTTTATCAACGGTTCAGACGCTGTAGAGCTAATACTGTTTTTAACCAAGATTCTGGAAATCTTGGTTTTTTTAAAAGAATCGCTAAGTTCTTTATAAACGGTTCAGCCGCTGTAGAGCTATTACTGTTTTTAACCAAGATTCTGGAAATCTTGGTTTTTTTAAAAGAATCGCTAAGTTCTTTATCAACGGTTCAGCCGCTGTAGAGCTATTACTGTTTTTATAAAAGATTTTATAAATCTTGGTTTTTTTAAAAGAATCGCTTACTTCTTTATTAACGGTTTAGCTGCTGTAGAGCTATTACTGTTTTTAACAAAGATTTAAGAAATCGTGGTTTTTTTAAAAAGAATCGCCTAGTTGTTTATCAACGGTTCAGACGCTGTAGAGCTAATACTGTTTTTAACCAAGATTCTGGAAATCTTGGTTTTTTTAAAAGAATCGCTAAGTTCTTTATCAACGGTTCAGACGCTGTAGAGCTATTACTGTTTTTAATTAAGATTTTGGAAATCTTGGTTTTTTTAAAAAAATCTCTAAGTTCTTTATCAACGGTTCAGACGCTGTAGAGCTATTACTGTTTTTATAAAAGATTTTATAAATCTTGGTTTTTTTAAAAGAATCGCTAAGTTCTTTATCAACGGTTCAGCCGCTGTAGAGCTATTACTGTTTTTATAAAAGATTTTATAAATCTTGGTTTTTTTAAAAGAATCGCTTACTTCTTTATTAACGGTTTAGCTGCTGTAGAGCTATTACTGTTTTTAACAAAGATTTAAGAAATCGTGGTTTTTTTAAAAAGAATCGCCTAGTTGTTTATCAACGGTTCAGACGCTGTAGAGCTAATACTGTTTTTAACCAAGATTCTGGAAATCTTGGTTTTTTTAAAAGAATCGCTAAGTTCTTTATAAACGGTTCAGCCGCTGTAGAGCTATTACTGTTTTTAACCAAGATTCTGGAAATCTTGGTTTTTTTAAAAGAATCGCTAAGTTCTTTATCAACGGTTTAGCTGCTGTAGAGCTATTACTGTTTTTAACCAAGATTTTAGAAATCTTGGTTTTTTTAAAAGAATCTCTAAGTTCTTTATCAACGGTTCAGACGCTGTAGAGCTATTACTGTTTTTATAAAAGATTTTATAAATCTTGGTTTTTTTAAAAGAATCGCTAACTTCTTTATTAAGGGTTCAGCCGCTGTAGAGCTAGTACTGTTTTTAACAAAGATTTAAGAAATCTCCGTTTTTTTAAAAGAATCGCTAAGTTATCAACGGTTTATCAACGGTTCAGACGCTGTAGAGCTATAACTGTTTTTAACCAAGATTCTGGAAGTCTTGGTTTTTTTAAAAGAATCGCTAAGTTCTTTATCAACGGTTCAGACGCTGTAGAGCTATTACTGTTTTTATAAAAGATTTTATAAATCTTGGTTTTTTTAAAAGAATCGCTTACTTCTTTATTAACGGTTTAGCTGCTGTAGAGCTATTACTGTTTTTAACCAAGATTTTGGAAATCTTGGTTTTTTTAAAAGAATCTCTAAGTTCTTTATCAACGGTTCAGACGCTGTAGAGCTATTACTGTTTTTATAAAAGATTTTATAAATCTTGGTTTTTTTAAAAGAATCGCTAACTTCTTTATTAAGGGTTCAGCCGCTGTAGAGCTAGTACTGTTTTTAACAAAGATTTAAGAAATTTCCGTTTTTTTAAAAGAATCGCTAAGTTATCAACGGTTTATCAACGGTTCAGACGCTGTAGAGCTATAACTGTTTTTAACCAAGATTCTGGAAGTCTTGGTTTTTTTAAAAGAATCGCTAACTTTTTTATTAACGGTTCAGCCGCTGTAGAGCTATTACTGTTTTTAACAAAGATTTAAGAAATCTTGGTTTTTTTAAAAGAATCGCTAAGTTCTTTATCAACGGTTTAGACGCTGTAGAGCTATTACTGTTTTTATAAAAGATTTTATAAATCTTGGTTTTTTTAAAAGAATCGCTAACTTCTTCATTAACGGTTCGGACGCTGTAGAGATTTTACTGTTTTTTATTAAGATTTTGGAAATCTTGGTTTTTTTAAAAGAATCTCTAAGTTCTTTATCAACGGTTCAGACGCTGTAGAGCTATTACTGTTTTTATAAAAGATTTTATAAATCTTGGTTTTTTTAAAAGAATCGCTAACTTCTTTATTAACGGTTTAGCTGCTGTAGAGCTATTACTGTTTTTAACAAAGATTTAAGAAATCGTGGTTTTTTTAAAAAGAATCGCCTAGTTGTTTATCAACGGTTCAGACGCTGTAGAGCTAATACTGTTTTTAACCAAGATTCTGGAAATCTTGGTTTTTTTAAAAGAATCGCTAAGTTCTTTATAAACGGTTCAGCCGCTGTAGAGCTATTACTGTTTTTAACCAAGATTCTGGAAATCTTGGTTTTTTTAAAAGAATCGCTAAGTTCTTTATCAACGGTTCAGCCGCTGTAGAGCTATTACTGTTTTTAACCAAGATTTTGGAAATCTTGGTTTTTTTAAAAGAATCTCTAAGTTCTTTATCAACGGTTCAGACGCTGTAGAGCTATTACTGTTTTTATAAAAGATTTTATAAATCTTGGTTTTTTTAAAAGAATCGCTAACTTCTTTATTAAGGGTTCAGCCGCTGTAGAGCTAGTACTGTTTTTAACAAAGATTTAAGAAATCTCCGTTTTTTTAAAAGAATCGCTAAGTTATCAACGGTTTATCAACGGTTCAGACGCTGTAGAGCTATAACTGTTTTTAACCAAGATTCTGGAAGTCTTGGTTTTTTTAAAAGAATCGCTAACTTTTTTATTAACGGTTCAGCCGCTGTAGAGCTATTACTGTTTTTAACAAAGATTTAAGAAATCTTGGTTTTTTTAAAAGAATCGCTAAGTTCTTTATCAACGGTTTAGACGCTGTAGAGCTATTACTGTTTTTATAAAAGATTTTATAAATCTTGGTTTTTTTAAAAGAATCGCTAACTTCTTCATTAACGGTTCGGACGCTGTAGAGATATTACTGTTTTTAACCAAGATTCTGGAATTCTTGGTTTTTTTAAAAGAATCGCTAAGTTCCTTATCAACGGTTCAACCGCTGTAGAGCTATTACTGTTTTTAATTAAGATTTTGGAAATCTTGGTTTTTTTAAAAAAATCTCTAAGTTCTTTATCAACGGTTCAGACGCTGTAGAGCTATTACTGTTTTTATAAAAGATTTTATAAATCTTGGTTTTTTTAAAAGAATCGCTAACTTCTTTATTAACGGTTTAGCTGCTGTAGAGCTATTACTGTTTTTAACAAAGATTTAAGAAATCGTGGTTTTTTTAAAAAGAATCGCCTAGTTGTTTATCAACGGTTCAGACGCTGTAGAGCTAATACTGTTTTTAACCAAGATTCTGGAAATCTTGGTTTTTTTAAAAGAATCGCTAAGTTCTTTATAAACGGTTCAGCCGCTGTAGAGCTATTACTGTTTTTAACCAAGATTCTGGAAATCTTGGTTTTTTTAAAAGAATCGCTAAGTTCTTTATCAACGGTTCAGCCGCTGTAGAGCTATTACTGTTTTTAACCAAGATTTTGGAAATCTTGGTTTTTTTAAAAGAATCTCTAAGTTCTTTATCAACGGTTCAGACGCTGTAGAGCTATTACTGTTTTTATAAAAGATTTTATAAATCTTGGTTTTTTTAAAAGAATCGCTAACTTCTTTATTAAGGGTTCAGCCGCTGTAGAGCTAGTACTGTTTTTAACAAAGATTTAAGAAATCTCCGTTTTTTTAAAAGAATCGCTAAGTTATCAACGGTTTATCAACGGTTCAGACGCTGTAGAGCTATAACTGTTTTTAACCAAGATTCTGGAAGTCTTGGTTTTTTTAAAAGAATCGCTAACTTTTTTATTAACGGTTCAGCCGCTGTAGAGCTATTACTGTTTTTAACAAAGATTTAAGAAATCTTGGTTTTTTTAAAAGAATCGCTAAGTTCTTTATCAACGGTTTAGACGCTGTAGAGCTATTACTGTTTTTATAAAAGATTTTATAAATCTTGGTTTTTTTAAAAGAATCGCTAACTTCTTCATTAACGGTTCGGACGCTGTAGAGATATTACTGTTTTTAACCAAGATTCTGGAATTCTTGGTTTTTTTAAAAGAATCGCTAAGTTCCTTATCAACGGTTCAACCGCTGTAGAGCTATTACTGTTTTTAATTAAGATTTTGGAAATCTTGGTTTTTTTAAAAAAATCTCTAAGTTCTTTATCAACGGTTCAGACGCTGTAGAGCTATTACTGTTTTTATAAAAGATTTTATAAATCTTGGTTTTTTTAAAAGAATCGCTAACTTCTTTATTAACGGTTTAGCTGCTGTAGAGCTATTACTGTTTTTAACAAAGATTTAAGAAATCGTGGTTTTTTTAAAAAGAATCGCCTAGTTGTTTATCAACGGATCAGACGCTGTAGAGCTAATACTGTTCTTAACCAAGATTCTGGAAATCTTGGTTTTTTTAAAAGAATCGCTAAGTTCTTTATAAACGGTTCAGCCGCTGTAGAGCTATTACTGTTTTTATAAAAGATTTTATAAATCTTGGTTTTTTTAAAAGAATCGCTTACTTCTTTATTAACGGTTTAGCTGCTGTAGAGCTATTACTGTTTTTAACAAAGATTTAAGAAATCGTGGTTTTTTTAAAAAGAATCGCCTAGTTGTTTATCAACGGTTCAGACGCTGTAGAGCTAATACTGTTTTTAACCAAGATTCTGGAAATCTTGGTTTTTTTAAAAGAATCGCTAAGTTCTTTATAAACGGTTCAGCCGCTGTAGAGCTATTACTGTTTTTAACCAAGATTCTGGAAATCTTGGTTTTTTTAAAAGAATCGCTAAGTTCTTTATCAACGGTTTAGCCGCTGTAGAGCTATTACTGTTTTTAACCAAGATTTAAGAAATCGTGGTTTTTTTAAAAAGAATCGCCTAGTTGTTTATCAACGGTTCAGACGCTGTAGAGCTAATACTGTTTTTAACCAAGATTCTGGAAATCTTGGTTTTTTTAAAAGAATCGCTAAGTTCTTTATCAACGGTTTAGCCGCTGTAGAGCTATTACTGTTTTTAACCAAGATTTAAGAAATCGTGGTTTTTTTAAAAAGAATCGCCTAGTTGTTTATCAACGGTTCAGACGCTGTAGAGCTAATACTGTTTTTAACCAAGATTCTGGAAATCTTGGTTTTTTTAAAAGAATCGCTAAGTTCTTTATCAACGGTTCAGCCGCTGTAGAGCTATTACTGTTTTTATAAAAGATTTTATAAATCTTGGTTTTTTTAAAAGAATCGCTTACTTTTTTATTAACGGTTTAGCTGCTGTAGAGCTATTACTGTTTTTAACAAAGATTTAAGAAATCTTGGTTTTTTTAAAAGAATCGCTAAGTTCTTTATCAACGGTTCAGACGCTGTAGAGCTATTACTGTTTTTATAAAAGATTTTATAAATCTTGGTTTTTTTAAAAGAATCAATAACTTTTTTATTAACGGTTCAGCCGCTGTAGAGCTATTACTGTTTTTAACAAAGATTTAAGAAATCTTGGTTTTTTTAAAAGAATCGCTAAGTTCTTTATCAACGGTTTAGACGCTGTAGAGCTATTACTGTTTTTATAAAAGATTTTATAAATCTTGGTTTTTTTAAAAGAATCGCTAACTTCTTCATTAACGGTTCGGACGCTGTAGAGATATTACTGTTTTTAACCAAGATTCTGGAATTCTTGGTTTTTTTAAAAGAATCGCTAAGTTCCTTATCAACGGTTCAACCGCTGTAGAGCTATTACTGTTTTTAATTAAGATTTTGGAAATCTTGGTTTTTTTAAAAAAATCTCTAAGTTCTTTATCAACGGTTCAGACGCTGTAGAGCTATTACTGTTTTTATAAAAGATTTTATAAATCTTGGTTTTTTTAAAAGAATCGCTAACTTCTTTATTAACGGTTTAGCTGCTGTAGAGCTATTACTGTTTTTAAAAAAGATTTAAGAAATCGTGGTTTTTTTAAAAAGAATCGCCTAGTTGTTTATCAACGGTTCAGACGCTGTAGAGCTAATACTGTTTTTAACCAAGATTCTGGAAATCTTGGTTTTTTTAAAAGAATCGCTAAGTTCTTTATAAACGGTTCAGCCGCTGTAGAGCTATTACTGTTTTTAACCAAGATTCTGGAAATCTTGGTTTTTTTAAAAGAATCGCTAAGTTCTTTATCAACGGTTCAGCCGCTGTAGAGCTATTACTGTTTTTATAAAAGATTTTATAAATCTTGGTTTTTTTAAAAGAATCGCTTACTTCTTTATTAACGGTTTAGCTGCTGTAGAGCTATCACTGTTTTTAACAAAGATTTAAGAAATCGTGGTTTTTTTAAAAAGAATCGCCTAGTTGTTTATCAACGGTTCAGACGCTGTAGAGCTAATACTGTTTTTAACCAAGATTCTGGAAATCTTGGTTTTTTTAAAAGAATCGCTAAGTTCTTTATAAACGGTTCAGCCGCTGTAGAGCTATTACTGTTTTTAACCAAGATTCTGGAAATCTTGGTTTTTTTAAAAGAATCGCTAAGTTCTTTATCAACGGTTTAGCCGCTGTAGAGCTATTACTGTTTTTAACCAAGATTTAAGAAATCGTGGTTTTTTTAAAAAGAATCGCCTAGTTGTTTATCAACGGTTCAGACGCTGTAGAGCTAATACTGTTTTTAACCAAGATTCTGGAAATCTTGGTTTTTTTAAAAGAATCGCTAAGTTCTTTATCAACGGTTTAGCCGCTGTAGAGCTATTACTGTTTTTAACCAAGATTTAAGAAATCGTGGTTTTTTTAAAAAGAATCGCCTAGTTGTTTATCAACGGTTCAGACGCTGTAGAGCTAATACTGTTTTTAACCAAGATTCTGGAAATCTTGGTTTTTTTAAAAGAATCGCTTACTTTTTTATTAACGGTTTAGCTGCTGTAGAGCTATTACTGTTTTTAACAAAGATTTAAGAAATCTTGGTTTTTTTAAAAGAATCGTTAAGTTCTTTATCAACGGTTTAGACGCTGTAGAGCTGTTACTGTTTTTATAAAAGATTTTATAAATCTTGGTTTTTTTAAAAGAATCGCTAACTTCTTTATTAACGGTTTAGCTGCTGTAGAGCTATTACTGTTTTTAACAAAGATTTAAGAAATCGTGGTTTTTTTAAAAAGAATCGCCTAGTTGTTTATCAACGGTTCAGACGCTGTAGAGCTAATACTGTTTTTAACCAAGATTCTGGAAATCTTGGTTTTTTTAAAAGAATCGCTAAGTTCTTTATAAACGGTTCAGCCGCTGTAGAGCTATTACTGTTTTTAACCAAGATTCTGGAAATCTTGGTTTTTTTAAAAGAATCGCTAAGTTCTTTATCAACGGTTCAGCCGCTGTAGAGCTATTACTGTTTTTATAAAAGATTTTATAAATCTTGGTTTTTTTAAAAGAATCGCTTACTTCTTTATTAACGGTTTAGCTGCTGTAGAGCTATCACTGTTTTTAACAAAGATTTAAGAAATCGTGGTTTTTTTAAAAAGAATCGCCTAGTTGTTTATCAACGGTTCAGACGCTGTAGAGCTAATACTGTTTTTAACCAAGATTCTGGAAATCTTGGTTTTTTTAAAAGAATCGCTAAGTTCTTTATAAACGGTTCAGCCGCTGTAGAGCTATTACTGTTTTTAACCAAGATTCTGGAAATCTTGGTTTTTTTAAAAGAATCGCTAAGTTCTTTATCAACGGTTTAGCCGCTGTAGAGCTATTACTGTTTTTAACCAAGATTTAAGAAATCGTGGTTTTTTTAAAAAGAATCGCCTAGTTGTTTATCAACGGTTCAGACGCTGTAGAGCTAATACTGTTTTTAACCAAGATTCTGGAAATCTTGGTTTTTTTAAAAGAATCGCTTACTTTTTTATTAACGGTTTAGCTGCTGTAGAGCTATTACTGTTTTTAACAAAGATTTAAGAAATCTTGGTTTTTTTAAAAGAATCGTTAAGTTCTTTATCAACGGTTCAGACGCTGTAGAGCTATTACTGTTTTTATAAAAGATTTTATAAATCTTGGTTTTTTTAAAAGAATCAATAACTTTTTTATTAACGGTTCAGCCGCTGTAGAGCTATTACTGTTTTTAACAAAGATTTAAGAAATCTTGGTTTTTTTAAAAGAATCGCTAAGTTCTTTATCAACGGTTTAGACGCTGTAGAGCTATTACTGTTTTTATAAAAGATTTTATAAATCTTGGTTTTTTTAAAAGAATCAATAACTTTTTTATTAACGGTTCAGCCGCTGTAGAGCTATTACTGTTTTTAACAAAGATTTAAGAAATCTTGGTTTTTTTAAAAGAATCGCTAACTTCTTCATTAACGGTTCGGACGCTGTAGAGATATTACTGTTTTTAACCAAGATTCTGGAATTCTTGGTTTTTTTAAAAGAATCGCTAAGTTCCTTATCAACGGTTCAACCGCTGTAGAGCTATTACTGTTTTTAATTAAGATTTTGGAAATCTTGGTTTTTTTAAAAAAATCTCTAAGTTCTTTATCAACGGTTCAGACGCTGTAGAGCTATTACTGTTTTTATAATAGATTTTATAAATCTTGGTTTTTTTAAAAGAATCGCTAACTTCTTTATTAACGGTTTAGCTGCTGTAGAGCTATTACTGTTTTTAACAAAGATTTAAGAAATCGTGGTTTTTTTAAAAAGAATCGCCTAGTTGTTTATCAACGGTTCAGACGCTGTAGAGCTAATACTGTTTTTAACCAAGATTCTGGAAATCTTGGTTTTTTTAAAAGAATCGCTAAGTTCTTTATAAACGGTTCAGCCGCTGTAGAGCTATTACTGTTTTTAACCAAGATTCTGGAAATCTTGGTTTTTTTAAAAGAATCGCTAAGTTCTTTATCAACGGTTCAGCCGCTGTAGAGCTATTACTGTTTTTATAAAAGATTTTATAAATCTTGGTTTTTTAAAAGAATCGCTTACTTCTTTATTAACGGTTTAGCTGCTGTAGAGCTATTACTGTTTTTAACAAAGATTTAAGAAATCGTGGTTTTTTTAAAAAGAATCGCCTAGTTGTTTATCAACGGTTCAGACGCTGTAGAGCTAATACTGTTTTTAACCAAGATTCTGGAAATCTTGGTTTTTTTAAAAGAATCGCTAAGTTCTTTATAAACGGTTCAGCCGCTGTAGAGCTATTACTGTTTTTAACCAAGATTTAAGAAATCGTGGTTTTTTTAAAAAGAATCGCCTAGTTGTTTATCAACGGTTCAGACGCTGTAGAGCTAATACTGTTTTTAACCAAGATTCTGGAAATCTTGGTTTTTTTAAAAGAATCGCTAAGTTCTTTATCAACGGTTTAGCCGCTGTAGAGCTATTACTGTTTTTAACCAAGATTTAAGAAATCGTGGTTTTTTTAAAAAGAATCGCCTAGTTGTTTATCAACGGTTCAGACGCTGTAGAGCTAATACTGTTTTTAACCAAGATTCTGGAAATCTTGGTTTTTTTAAAAGAATCGCTTACTTTTTTATTAACGGTTTAGCTGCTGTAGAGCTATTACTGTTTTTAACAAAGATTTAAGAAATCTTGGTTTTTTTAAAAGAATCGCTAAGTTCTTTATCAACGGTTCAGACGCTGTAGAGCTATTACTGTTTTTATAAAAGATTTTATAAATCTTGGTTTTTTTAAAAGAATCAATAACTTTTTTATTAACGGTTCAGCCGCTGTAGAGCTATTACTGTTTTTAACAAAGATTTAAGAAATCTTGGTTTTTTTAAAAGAATCGCTAAGTTCTTTATCAACGGTTTAGACGCTGTAGAGCTATTACTGTTTTTATAAAAGATTTTATAAATCTTGGTTTTTTTAAAAGAATCGCTAACTTCTTTATTAAGGGTTCAGCCGCTGTAGAGCTAGTACTGTTTTTAACAAAGATTTAAGAAATCTCCGTTTTTTTAAAAGAATCGCTAAGTTATCAACGGTTTATCAACGGTTCAGACGCTGTAGAGCTATAACTGTTTTTAACCAAGATTCTGGAAGTCTTGGTTTTTTTAAAAGAATCGCTAAGTTCTTTATCAACGGTTCAGACGCTGTAGAGCTATTACTGTTTTTATAAAAGATTTTATAAATCTTGGTTTTTTTAAAAGAATCGCTTACTTCTTTATTAACGGTTTAGCTGCTGTAGAGCTATTACTGTTTTTAACAAAGATTTAAGAAATCGTGGTTTTTTTAAAAAGAATCGCCTAGTTGTTTATCAACGGTTCAGACGCTGTAGAGCTAATACTGTTTTTAACCAAGATTCTGGAAATCTTGGTTTTTTTAAAAGAATCGCTAAGTTCTTTATAAACGGTTCAGCCGCTGTAGAGCTATTACTGTTTTTAACCAAGATTCTGGAAATCTTGGTTTTTTTAAAAGAATCGCTAAGTTCTTTATCAACGGTTCAGCCGCTGTAGAGCTATTACTGTTTTTAACCAAGATTTTGGAAATCTTGGTTTTTTTAAAAGAATCTCTAAGTTCTTTATCAACGGTTCAGACGCTGTAGAGCTATTACTGTTTTTATAAAAGATTTTATAAATCTTGGTTTTTTTAAAAGAATCGCTAACTTCTTTATTAAGGGTTCAGCCGCTGTAGAGCTAGTACTGTTTTTAACAAAGATTTAAGAAATCTCCGTTTTTTTAAAAGAATCGCTAAGTTATCAACGGTTTATCAACGGTTCAGACGCTGTAGAGCTATAACTGTTTTTAACCAAGATTCTGGAAGTCTTGGTTTTTTTAAAAGAATCGCTAACTTTTTTATTAACGGTTCAGCCGCTGTAGAGCTATTACTGTTTTTAACAAAGATTTAAGAAATCTTGGTTTTTTTAAAAGAATCGCTAAGTTCTTTATCAACGGTTTAGACGCTGTAGAGCTATTACTGTTTTTATAAAAGATTTTATAAATCTTGGTTTTTTTAAAAGAATCGCTAACTTCTTCATTAACGGTTCGGACGCTGTAGAGATATTACTGTTTTTAACCAAGATTCTGGAATTCTTGGTTTTTTTAAAAGAATCGCTAAGTTCCTTATCAACGGTTTAGACGCTGTAGAGCTATTACTGTTTTTATAAAAGATTTTATAAATCTTGGTTTTTTTAAAAGAATCAATAACTTTTTTATTAACGGTTCAGCCGCTGTAGAGCTATTACTGTTTTTAACCAAGATTCTGGAAATCTTGGTTTTTTTAAAAGAATCGCTTACTTTTTTATTAACGGTTTAGCTGCTGTAGAGCTATTACTGTTTTTAACAAAGATTTAAGAAATCTTGGTTTTTTTAAAAGAATCGCTAAGTTCTTTATCAACGGTTCAGACGCTGTAGAGCTATTACTGTTTTTATAAAAGATTTTATAAATCTTGGTTTTTTTAAAAGAATCAATAACTTTTTTATTAACGGTTCAGCCGCTGTAGAGCTATTACTGTTTTTAACAAAGATTTAAGAAATCTTGGTTTTTTTAAAAGAATCGCTAAGTTCTTTATCAACGGTTTAGACGCTGTAGAGCTATTACTGTTTTTATAAAAGATTTTATAAATCTTGGTTTTTTTAAAAGAATCGCTTACTTCTTTATTAACGGTTTAGCTGCTGTAGAGCTATTACTGTTTTTAACAAAGATTTAAGAAATCGTGGTTTTTTTAAAAAGAATCGCCTAGTTGTTTATCAACGGTTCAGACGCTGTAGAGCTAATACTGTTTTTAACCAAGATTCTGGAAATCTTGGTTTTTTTAAAAGAATCGCTAAGTTCTTTATAAACGGTTCAGCCGCTGTAGAGCTATTACTGTTTTTAACCAAGATTCTGGAAATCTTGGTTTTTTTAAAAGAATCGCTAAGTTCTTTATCAACGGTTTAGCCGCTGTAGAGCTATTACTGTTTTTAACCAAGATTTAAGAAATCGTGGTTTTTTTAAAAAGAATCGCCTAGTTGTTTATCAACGGTTCAGACGCTGTAGAGCTAATACTGTTTTTAACCAAGATTCTGGAAATCTTGGTTTTTTTAAAAGAATCGCTAAGTTCTTTATAAACGGTTCAGCCGCTGTAGAGCTATTACTGTTTTTAACCAAGATTCTGGAAATCTTGGTTTTTTTAAAAGAATCGCTAAGTTCTTTATCAACGGTTCAGCCGCTGTAGAGCTATTACTGTTTTTAACCAAGATTTTGGAAATCTTGGTTTTTTTAAAAGAATCTCTAAGTTCTTTATCAACGGTTCAGACGCTGTAGAGCTATTACTGTTTTTATAAAAGATTTTATAAATCTTGGTTTTTTTAAAAGAATCGCTAACTTCTTTATTAAGGGTTCAGCCGCTGTAGAGCTAGTACTGTTTTTAACAAAGATTTAAGAAATCTCCGTTTTTTTAAAAGAATCGCTAAGTTATCAACGGTTTATCAACGGTTCAGACGCTGTAGAGCTATAACTGTTTTTAACCAAGATTCTGGAAGTCTTGGTTTTTTTAAAAGAATCGCTAACTTTTTTATTAACGGTTCAGCCGCTGTAGAGCTATTACTGTTTTTAACAAAGATTTAAGAAATCTTGGTTTTTTTAAAAGAATCGCTAAGTTCTTTATCAACGGTTTAGACGCTGTAGAGCTATTACTGTTTTTATAAAAGATTTTATAAATCTTGGTTTTTTTAAAAGAATCGCTAACTTCTTCATTAACGGTTCGGACGCTGTAGAGATATTACTGTTTTTAACCAAGATTCTGGAATTCTTGGTTTTTTTAAAAGAATCGCTAAGTTCCTTATCAACGGTTTAGACGCTGTAGAGCTATTACTGTTTTTATAAAAGATTTTATAAATCTTGGTTTTTTTAAAAGAATCAATAACTTTTTTATTAACGGTTCAGCCGCTGTAGAGCTATTACTGTTTTTAACCAAGATTCTGGAAATCTTGGTTTTTTTAAAAGAATCGCTAAGTTCTTTATCAACGGTTTAGCCGCTGTAGAGCTATTACTGTTTTTAACCAAGATTTAAGAAATCGTGGTTTTTTTAAAAAGAATCGCCTAGTTGTTTATCAACGGTTCAGACGCTGTAGAGCTAATACTGTTTTTAACCAAGATTCTGGAAATCTTGGTTTTTTTAAAAGAATCGCTTACTTTTTTATTAACGGTTTAGCTGCTGTAGAGCTATTACTGTTTTTAACAAAGATTTAAGAAATCTTGGTTTTTTTAAAAGAATCGCTAAGTTCTTTATCAACGGTTCAGACGCTGTAGAGCTATTACTGTTTTTATAAAAGATTTTATAAATCTTGGTTTTTTTAAAAGAATCAATAACTTTTTTATTAACGGTTCAGCCGCTGTAGAGCTATTACTGTTTTTAACAAAGATTTAAGAAATCTTGGTTTTTTTAAAAGAATCGCTAAGTTCTTTATCAACGGTTTAGACGCTGTAGAGCTATTACTGTTTTTATAAAAGATTTTATAAATCTTGGTTTTTTTAAAAGAATCGCTTACTTCTTTATTAACGGTTTAGCTGCTGTAGAGCTATTACTGTTTTTAACAAAGATTTAAGAAATCGTGGTTTTTTTAAAAAGAATCGCCTAGTTGTTTATCAACGGTTCAGACGCTGTAGAGCTAATACTGTTTTTAACCAAGATTCTGGAAATCTTGGTTTTTTTAAAAGAATCGCTAAGTTCTTTATAAACGGTTCAGCCGCTGTAGAGCTATTACTGTTTTTAACCAAGATTCTGGAAATCTTGGTTTTTTTAAAAGAATCGCTAAGTTCTTTATCAACGGTTTAGCCGCTGTAGAGCTATTACTGTTTTTAACCAAGATTTAAGAAATCGTGGTTTTTTTAAAAAGAATCGCCTAGTTGTTTATCAACGGTTCAGACGCTGTAGAGCTAATACTGTTTTTAACCAAGATTCTGGAAATCTTGGTTTTTTTAAAAGAATCGCTAAGTTCTTTATCAACGGTTTAGCCGCTGTAGAGCTATTACTGTTTTTAACCAAGATTTAAGAAATCGTGGTTTTTTTAAAAAGAATCGCCTAGTTGTTTATCAACGGTTCAGACGCTGTAGAGCTAATACTGTTTTTAACCAAGATTCTGGAAATCTTGGTTTTTTTAAAAGAATCGCTTACTTTTTTATTAACGGTTTAGCTGCTGTAGAGCTATTACTGTTTTTAACAAAGATTTAAGAAATCTTGGTTTTTTTAAAAGAATCGCTAAGTTCTTTATCAACGGTTCAGACGCTGTAGAGCTATTACTGTTTTTATAAAAGATTTTATAAATCTTGGTTTTTTTAAAAGAATCAATAACTTTTTTATTAACGGTTCAGCCGCTGTAGAGCTATTACTGTTTTTAACAAAGATTTAAGAAATCTTGGTTTTTTTAAAAGAATCGCTAAGTTCTTTATCAACGGTTTAGACGCTGTAGAGCTATTACTGTTTTTATAAAAGATTTTATAAATCTTGGTTTTTTTAAAAGAATCGCTAACTTCTTCATTAACGGTTCGGACGCTGTAGAGATATTACTGTTTTTAACCAAGATTCTAGAATTCTTGGTTTTTTTAAAAGAATCGCTAAGTTCCTTATCAACGGTTCAACCGCTGTAGAGCTATTACTGTTTTTAATTAAGATTTTGGAAATCTTGGTTTTTTTAAAAAAATCTCTAAGTTCTTTATCAACGGTTCAGACGCTGTAGAGCTATTACTGTTTTTATAAAAGATTTTATAAATCTTGGTTTTTTTAAAAGAATCGCTAACTTCTTTATTAACGGTTTAGCTGCTGTAGAGCTATTACTGTTTTTAACAAAGATTTAAGAAATCGTGGTTTTTTTAAAAAGAATCGCCTAGTTGTTTATCAACGGTTCAGACGCTGTAGAGCTAATACTGTTTTTAACCAAGATTCTGGAAATCTTGGTTTTTTTAAAAGAATCGCTAAGTTCTTTATAAACGGTTCAGCCGCTGTAGAGCTATTACTGTTTTTAACCAAGATTCTGGAAATCTTGGTTTTTTTAAAAGAATCGCTAAGTTCTTTATCAACGGTTCAGCCGCTGTAGAGCTATTACTGTTTTAATAAAAGATTTTATAAATCTTGGTTTTTTTAAAAGAATCGCTTACTTCTTTATTAACGGTTTAGCTGCTGTAGAGCTATTACTGTTTTTAACAAAGATTTAAGAAATCGTGGTTTTTTTAAAAAGAATCGCCTAGTTGTTTATCAACGGTTCAGACGCTGTAGAGCTAATACTGTTTTTAACCAAGATTCTGGAAATCTTGGTTTTTTTTAAAGAATCGCTAAGTTCTTTATAAACGGTTCAGCCGCTGTAGAGCTATTACTGTTTTTAACCAAGATTCTGGAAATCTTGGTTTTTTTAAAAGAATCGCTAAGTTCTTTATCAACGGTTTAGCCGCTGTAGAGCTATTACTGTTTTTAACCAAGATTCTGAAAGTCTTGGTTTTTTCAAAAGAATCGCTAAGTTCTTTATCAACGGTTCAGACGCTGTAGAGCTATTACTGTTTTTATAAAAGATTTTATAAATCTTGGTTTTTTTAAAAGAATCGCTAACTTCTTTATTAACGGTTCGGACGCTGTAGAGATATTACTGTTTTTAACCAAAATTCTGGAATTCTTGGTTTTTTTAAAAGAATCGCTAAGTTCCTTATCAACGGTTCAACCGCTGTAGAGCTTTTACTGTTTTTAACAAAGATTTAAGAAATCTTGGTTTTTTTTAAAAGAATCGCCTAGTTCTTTATCAACGGTTCAGACGCTGTAGAGATTTTACTGTTTTTAACCAGGATTTTGGAAATCTTGGTTTTTTTAATAGAATCGCTAAGTTCTTTATCAACGGTTCAGACGCTGTAGAGCTATTACTGTTTTTAACCAAGATTCTGGAAGTCTTGGTTTTTTTAAAAGAATCGCTAACTTTTTTATTAACGGTTCAGCCGCTGTAGAGCTATTACTGTTTTTAACAAAGATTTAAGAAATCTCGGTTTTTTCAAAAGAATCGCTAAGTTCTTTATCAACGGTTTAGACGCTGTAGAGCTATTACTGTTTTTATAAAAGATTTTATAAATCTTGGTTTTTTTAAAAGAATCGCTAACTTCTTTATTAACGGTTCGGACGCTGTAGAGCTATTACTGTTTTTAACCAAGATTCTGGAATTCTTGGTTTTTTTTAAAGAATCGCTAAGTTCCTTATCAACGGTTCAACCGCTGTAGAGCTATTACTGTTTTTAACCAGGATTCTGGAAATCTTGGTTTTTTTATAAGAATCGCTAACTTCTTTATTAACGGTTCAGCCGCTGTAGAGCTATTACTGTTTTTAACAAGGATTTAAGAAATCTTAGTTTTTTCAAAAGAATCGCTAACTTCTTCATCAACGGTTTAGACGCTGTAGAGCTATTACTGTTTTTATAAAAGATTTTATAAATCTTGGTTTTTTTAAAAGAATCGCTAACTTCTTCATTAACGGTTCGGACGCTGTAGAGATATTACTGTTTTTAACCAAGATTCTGGAATTCTTAATTTTTTTAAAAGAATCGCTAAGTTCCTTATCAACGGTTCAACCGCTGTAGAGCTATTACTGTTTTTAACCAGGATTCTGGAAATCTTGGTTTTTTTATAAGAATCGCTACCTTCTTTATTAACGGTTCAGCCGCTGTAGAGCTATTACTGTTTTTAACAAGGATTTAAAAAATCTTGGTTTTTTCAAAAGAATCGCTAACTTCTTCATCAACGGTTCAGACGCTGTAGAGCTATTACTGTTTTTCACCAAGATTCTGGGAATCTTGGTTTTTTTAAAAGAATCGCTAAGTTCTTTATCAACGGTTCGGACGCTGTAGAGATATTACTGTTTTTAATTAAGATTTTGGAAATCTTGGTTTTTTTAAAAGAATCTCTAAGTTCTTTATCAACGGTTCAGACGCTGTAGAGCTATTACTGTTTTTATACAAGATTCTGGAAATCTTGGTTTTTTTAAAAGAATCACTAACTTTTTTATTAACGGTTCAGCCGCTGTAGAGCTATTACTGCTTTTAACCAAGATTCTGGAAATCTTGGTTTTTTTTAAAGAATCGCTAAGTTCTTTATAAACGGTTCAGACGCTGTAGAGCTATTACTGTTTTTATAAAAGATTTTATAAATCTTGGTTTTTTTAAAAGAATCGCTAACTTCTTTATTAACGGTTCAGCCGCTGTAGAGCTATTACTGTTTTTAACAAGGATTTAAGAAATCTTAGTTTTTTCAAAAGAATCGCTAACTTCTTCATCAACGGTTTAGACGCTGTAGAGCTATTACTGTTTTTATAAAAGATTTTATAAATCTTGGTTTTTTTAAAAGAATCGCTAACTTCTTCATTAACGGTTCGGACGCTGTAGAGATATTACTGTTTTTAACCAAGATTCTGGAATTCTTAATTTTTTTAAAAGAATCGCTAAGTTCCTTATCAACGGTTCAACCGCTGTAGAGCTATTACTGTTTTTAACCAGGATTCTGGAAATCTTGGTTTTTTTATAAGAATCGCTACCTTCTTTATTAACGGTTCAGCCGCTGTAGAGCTATTACTGTTTTTAACAAGGATTTAAAAAATCTTGGTTTTTTCAAAAGAATCGCTAACTTCTTCATCAACGGTTCAGACGCTGTAGAGCTATTACTGTTTTTCACCAAGATTCTGGGAATCTTGGTTTTTTTTTAAGAATCGCTAAGTTCTTTATCAACGGTTCGGACGCTGTAGAGATATTACTGTTTTTAATTAAGATTTTGGAAATCTTGGTTTTTTTAAAAGAATCTCTAAGTTCTTTATCAACGGTTCAGACGCTGTAGAGCTATTACTGTTTTTATACAAGATTCTGGAAATCTTGGTTTTTTTAAAAGAATCACTAACTTTTTTATTAACGGTTCAGCCGCTGTAGAGCTATTACTGCTTTTAACCAAGATTCTGGAAATCTTGGTTTTTTTTAAAGAATCGCTAAGTTCTTTATAAACGGTTCAGACGCTGTAGAGCTATTACTGTTTTTATAAAAGATTTTATAAATCTTGGTTTTTTTAAAAGAATCGCTAACTTCTTTATTAACGGTTCGGACGCTGTAGAGATATTACTGTTTTTAACCAGGATTCTGAAAGTCTTGGTTTTTTTAAAAGAATTGCTAACTTTTTTATTAACGGTTCAGCCGCTGTAGAGCTATTACTGCTTTTAACAAAGATTTAAGAAATCTTGGTTTTTTCAAAAGAATCGCTAAGTTCTTTATCAACGGTTCAGACGCTGTAGAGCTATTACTGTTTTTATAAAAGATTTTATAAATCTTGGTTTTTTTAAAAGAATCGCTAACTTCTTTATTAACGGTTCGGACGCTGTAGAGATATTACTGTTTTTAACCAAGATTCTGGAATTCTTGGTTTTTTTTAAAGAATCGCTAAGTTCCTTATCAACGGTTCAACCGCTGTAGAGCTATTACTGTTTTTAACCAGGATTCTGGAAATCTTGGTTTTTTTATAAGAATCGCTACCTTCTTTATTAACGGTTCAGCCGCTGTAGAGCTATTACTGTTTTTAACAAGGATTTAAAAAATCTTGGTTTTTTCAAAAGAATCGCTAACTTCTTCATCAACGGTTCAGACGCTGTAGAGCTATTACTGTTTTTCACCAAGATTCTGGGAATCTTGGTTTTTTTAAAAGAATCGCTAAGTTCTTTATCAACGGTTCGGACGCTGTAGAGATATTACTGTTTTTAATTAAGATTTTGGAAATCTTGGTTTTTTTAAAAGAATCTCTAAGTTCTTTATCAACGGTTCAGACGCTGTAGAGCTATTACTGTTTTTATACAAGATTCTGGAAATCTTGGTTTTTTTAAAAGAATCACTAACTTTTTTATTAACGGTTCAGCCGCTGTAGAGCTATTACTGCTTTTAACCAAGATTCTGGAAATCTTGGTTTTTTTTAAAGAATCGCTAAGTTCTTTATAAACGGTTCAGACGCTGTAGAGCTATTACTGTTTTTATAAAAGATTTTATAAATCTTGGTTTTTTTAAAAGAATCGCTAACTTCTTTATTAACGGTTCAGCCGCTGTAGAGCTATTACTGTTTTTAACAAGGATTTAAGAAATCTTAGTTTTTTCAAAAGAATCGCTAACTTCTTCATCAACGGTTTAGACGCTGTAGAGCTATTACTGTTTTTATAAAAGATTTTATAAATCTTGGTTTTTTTAAAAGAATCGCTAACTTCTTCATTAACGGTTCGGACGCTGTAGAGATATTACTGTTTTTAACCAAGATTCTGGAATTCTTAATTTTTTTAAAAGAATCGCTAAGTTCCTTATCAACGGTTCAACCGCTGTAGAGCTATTACTGTTTTTAACCAGGATTCTGGAAATCTTGGTTTTTTTATAAGAATCGCTACCTTCTTTATTAACGGTTCAGCCGCTGTAGAGCTATTACTGTTTTTAACAAGGATTTAAAAAATCTTGGTTTTTTCAAAAGAATCGCTAACTTCTTCATCAACGGTTCAGACGCTGTAGAGCTATTACTGTTTTTCACCAAGATTCTGGGAATCTTGGTTTTTTTTTAAGAATCGCTAAGTTCTTTATCAACGGTTCGGACGCTGTAGAGATATTACTGTTTTTAATTAAGATTTTGGAAATCTTGGTTTTTTTAAAAGAATCTCTAAGTTCTTTATCAACGGTTCAGACGCTGTAGAGCTATTACTGTTTTTATACAAGATTCTGGAAATCTTGGTTTTTTTAAAAGAATCACTAACTTTTTTATTAACGGTTCAGCCGCTGTAGAGCTATTACTGCTTTTAACCAAGATTCTGGAAATCTTGGTTTTTTTTAAAGAATCGCTAAGTTCTTTATAAACGGTTCAGACGCTGTAGAGCTATTACTGTTTTTATAAAAGATTTTATAAATCTTGGTTTTTTTAAAAGAATCGCTAACTTCTTTATTAACGGTTCGGACGCTGTAGAGATATTACTGTTTTTAACCAGGATTCTGAAAGTCTTGGTTTTTTTAAAAGAATTGCTAACTTTTTTATTAACGGTTCAGCCGCTGTAGAGCTATTACTGCTTTTAACAAAGATTTAAGAAATCTTGGTTTTTTCAAAAGAATCGCTAAGTTCTTTATCAACGGTTCAGACGCTGTAGAGCTATTACTGTTTTTATAAAAGATTTTATAAATCTTGGTTTTTTTAAAAGAATCGCTAACTTCTTTATTAACGGTTCGGACGCTGTAGAGATATTACTGTTTTTAACCAAGATTCTGGAATTCTTGGTTTTTTTTAAAGAATCGCTAAGTTCCTTATCAACGGTTCAACCGCTGTAGAGCTATTACTGTTTTTAACCAGGATTCTGGAAATCTTGGTTTTTTTATAAGAATCGCTAACTTCTTTATTAACGGTTCAGCCGCTGTAGAGCTATTACTGTTTTTAACAAGGATTTAAGAAATCTTAGTTTTTTCAAAAGATTCGCTAACTTCTTCATCAACGGTTCAGACGCTGTAGAGCTATTACTGTTTTTAACCAAGATTCTGGGAATCTTGGTTTTTTTAAAAGAATCGCTAAGTTCTTTATCAACGGTTTAGACGCTGTAGAGCTATTACTGTTTTTATAAAAGATTTTATAAATCTTGGTTTTTTTAAAAGAATCGCTAACTTCTTCATTAACGGTTCGGACGCTGTAGAGATATTACTGTTTTTAACCAAGATTCTGGAATTCTTGGTTTTTTTAAAAGAATCGCTAACTTCTTCATCAACGGTTCAGACGCTGTAGAGCTATTACTGTTTTTAACCAAGATTCTGGGAATCTTGGTTTTTTTAAAAGAATCGCTAAGTTCTTTATCAACGGTTCGGACGCTGTAGAGATATTACTGTTTTTAACCAAGATTCTGGGAATCTTGGTTTTTTTAAAAGAATCGCTAAGTTCTTTATCAACGGTTTAGACGCTGTAAAGCTATTACTGTTTTTATAAAAGATTTTATAAATCTTGGTTTTTTTAAAAGAATCGCTAACTTCTTCATTAACGGTTCGGACGCTGTAGAGAAATTACTGTTTTTAACCAAGATTCTGGAATTCTTGGTTTTTTTAAAAGAATCGCTAAGTTCCTTATCAACGGTTCAACCGCTGTAGAGCTATTACTGTTTTTAACCAGGATTCTGGAAATCTTGGTTTTTTTATAAGAATCGCTACCTTCTTTATTAACGGTTCAGCCGCTGTAGAGCTATTACTGTTTTTAACAAGGATTTAAGAAATCTTGGTTTTTTCAAAAGAATCGCTAACTTCTTCATCAACGGTTCAGACGCTGTAGAGCTATTACTGTTTTTAACCAAGATTCTGGGAATCTTGGTTTTTTTAAAAGAATCGGTAAGTTCTTTATCAACGGTTTGGACGCTGTAGAGATATTACTGTTTTTAATTAAGATTTTGGAAATCTTGGTTTTTTTAAAAGAATCTCTAAGTTCTTTATCAACGGTTCAGACGCTGTAGAGCTATTACTGTTTTTATACAAGATTCTGGAAATCTTGGTTTTTTTAAAAGAATCGCTAACTTTTTTATTAACGGTTCAGCCGCTGTAGAGATATTACTGTTTTTAACAAAGATTTAAGAAATCTCCGTTTTTTTAAAAGAATCGCTAAGTCATCAACGGTTTATCAACGGTTCAGACGCTGTAGAGCTATTACTGTTTTTAACCAAGATTCTGAAAGTCTTGGTTTTTTTAAAAGAATCGCTAACTTTTTTATTAACGGTTCAGCCGCTGTAGAGCTATTACTGCTTTTAACAAAGATTTAAGAAATCTTGGTTTTTTCAAAAGAATCGCTAAGTTCTTTATCAACGGTTCAGACGCTGTAGAGCTATTACTGTTTTTATAAAAGATTTTATAAATCTTGGTTTTTTTAAAAGAATCGCTAACTTCTTTATTAACGGTTCGGACGCTGTAGAGATATTACTGTTTTTAACCAAAATTCTGGAATTCTTGGTTTTTTTAAAAGAATCGCTAAGTTCCTTATCAACGGTTCAACCGCTGTAGAGCTATTACTGTTTTTAACAAAGATTTAAGAAATCTTGGTTTTTTTTTAAAGAATCGCCTAGTTCTTTATCAACGGTTCAGACGCTGTAGAGATTTTACTGTTTTTAACCAGGATTTTGGAAATCTTGGTTTTTTTAATAGAATCGCTAAGTTCTTTATCAACGGTTCAGACGCTGTAGAGCTATTACTGTTTTTAACCAAGATTCTGGAAGTCTTGGTTTTTTTAAAAGAATCGCTAACTTTTTTATTAACGGTTCAGCCGCTGTAGAGCTATTACTGTTTTTAACAAAGATTTAAGAAATCTCGGTTTTTTCAAAAGAATCGCTAAGTTCTTTATCAACGGTTTAGACGCTGTAGAGCTATTACTGTTTTTATAAAAGATTTTATAAATCTTGGTTTTTTTAAAAGAATCGCTAACTTCTTTATTAACGGTTCGGACGCTGTAGAGCTATTACTGTTTTTAACCAAGATTCTGGAATTCTTGGTTTTTTTTAAAGAATCGCTAAGTTCCTTATCAACGGTTCAACCGCTGTAGAGCTATTACTGTTTTTAACCAGGATTCTGGAAATCTTGGTTTTTTTATAAGAATCGCTAACTTCTTTATTAACGGTTCAGCCGCTGTAGAGCTATTACTGTTTTTAACAAGGATTTAAGAAATCTTAGTTTTTTCAAAAGAATCGCTAACTTCTTCATCAACGGTTTAGACGCTGTAGAGCTATTACTGTTTTTATAAAAGATTTTATAAATCTTGGTTTTTTTAAAAGAATCGCTAACTTCTTCATTAACGGTTCGGACGCTGTAGAGATATTACTGTTTTTAACCAAGATTCTGGAATTCTTAATTTTTTTAAAAGAATCGCTAAGTTCCTTATCAACGGTTCAACCGCTGTAGAGCTATTACTGTTTTTAACCAGGATTCTGGAAATCTTGGTTTTTTTATAAGAATCGCTACCTTCTTTATTAACGGTTCAGCCGCTGTAGAGCTATTACTGTTTTTAACAAGGATTTAAAAAATCTTGGTTTTTTCAAAAGAATCGCTAACTTCTTCATCAACGGTTCAGACGCTGTAGAGCTATTACTGTTTTTCACCAAGATTCTGGGAATCTTGGTTTTTTTAAAAGAATCGCTAAGTTCTTTATCAACGGTTCGGACGCTGTAGAGATATTACTGTTTTTAATTAAGATTTTGGAAATCTTGGTTTTTTTAAAAGAATCTCTAAGTTCTTTATCAACGGTTCAGACGCTGTAGAGCTATTACTGTTTTTATACAAGATTCTGGAAATCTTGGTTTTTTTAAAAGAATCACTAACTTTTTTATTAACGGTTCAGCCGCTGTAGAGCTATTACTGCTTTTAACCAAGATTCTGGAAATCTTGGTTTTTTTTAAAGAATCGCTAAGTTCTTTATAAACGGTTCAGACGCTGTAGAGCTATTACTGTTTTTAACCAAGATTCTGGGAATCTTGGTTTTTTTAAAAGAATCGCTAAGTTCTTTATCAACGGTTCGGACGCTGTAGAGATATTACTGTTTTTAACCAAGATTCTGGGAATCTTGGTTTTTTTAAAAGAATCGCTAAGTTCTTTATCAACGGTTTAGACGCTGTAAAGCTATTACTGTTTTTATAAAAGATTTTATAAATCTTGGTTTTTTTAAAAGAATCGCTAACTTCTTCATTAACGGTTCGGACGCTGTAGAGAAATTACTGTTTTTAACCAAGATTCTGGAATTCTTGGTTTTTTTAAAAAAATCGCTAAGTTCCTTATCAACGGTTCAACCGCTGTAGAGCTATTACTGTTTTTAACCAGGATTCTGGAAATCTTGGTTTTTTTATAAGAATCGCTACCTTCTTTATTAACGGTTCAGCCGCTGTAGAGCTATTACTGTTTTTAACAAGGATTTAAGAAATCTTGGTTTTTTCAAAAGAATCGCTAACTTCTTCATCAACGGTTCAGACGCTGTAGAGCTATTACTGTTTTTATAAAAGATTTTATAAATCTTCGTTTTTTTAAAAGAATCGCTAACTTCTTTATTAACGGTTCGGACGCTGTAGAGATATTACTGTTTTTAACAAAGATTTAAGAAATCTCCGTTTTTTTAAAAGAATCGCTAAGTTATCAACGGTTTATCAACGGTTCAGACGCTGTAGAGCTATTACTGTTTTTAACCAAGATTCTGAAAGTCTTGGTTTTTTTAAAAGAATCGCTAACTTTTTTATTAACGGTTCAGCCGCTGTAGAGCTATTACTGCTTTTAACAAAGATTTAAGAAATCTTGGTTTTTTCAAAAGAATCGCTAAGTTCTTTATCAACGGTTCAGACGCTGTAGAGCTATTACTGTTTTTATAAAAGATTTTATAAATCTTGGTTTTTTTAAAAGAATCGCTAACTTCTTTATTAACGGTTCGGACGCTGTAGAGATATTACTGTTTTTAACCAAAATTCTGGAATTCTTGGTTTTTTTAAAAGAATCGCTAAGTTCCTTATCAACGGTTCAACCGCTGTAGAGCTATTACTGTTTTTAACAAAGATTTAAGAAATCTTGGTTTTTTTTAAAAGAATCGCCTAGTTCTTTATCAACGGTTCAGACGCTGTAGAGATTTTACTGTTTTTAACCAGGATTTTGGAAATCTTGGTTTTTTTAATAGAATCGCTAAGTTCTTTATCAACGGTTCAGACGCTGTAGAGCTATTACTGTTTTTAACCAAGATTCTGGAAGTCTTGGTTTTTTTAAAAGAATCGCTAACTTTTTTATTAACGGTTCAGCCGCTGTAGAGCTATTACTGTTTTTAACAAAGATTTAAGAAATCTCGGTTTTTTCAAAAGAATCGCTAAGTTCTTTATCAACGGTTTAGACGCTGTAGAGCTATTACTGTTTTTATAAAAGATTTTATAAATCTTGGTTTTTTTAAAAGAATCGCTAACTTCTTTATTAACGGTTCGGACGCTGTAGAGATATTACTGTTTTTAACCAAGATTCTGGAATTCTTGGTTTTTTTTAAAGAATCGCTAAGTTCCTTATCAACGGTTCAACCGCTGTAGAGCTATTACTGTTTTTAACCAGGATTCTGGAAATCTTGGTTTTTTTATAAGAATCGCTACCTTCTTTATTAACGGTTCAGCCGCTGTAGAGCTATTACTGTTTTTAACAAGGATTTAAAAAATCTTGGTTTTTTCAAAAGAATCGCTAACTTCTTCATCAACGGTTCAGACGCTGTAGAGCTATTACTGTTTTTATAAAAGATTTTATAAATCTTGGTTTTTTTAAAAGAATCGCTAACTTCTTCATTAACGGTTTGGACGCTGTAGAGATATTACTGTTTTTAACCAAGATTCTGGAATTCTTGGTTTTTTTAAAAGAATCGCTAAGTTCCTTATCAACGGTTCAACCGCTGTAGAGCTATTACTGTTTTTAACCAGGATTCTGGAAATCTTGGTTTTTTTATAAGAATCGCTACCTTCTTTATTAACGGTTCAGCCGCTGTAGAGCTATTACTGTTTTTAACAAGGATTTAAAAAATCTTGGTTTTTTCAAAAGAATCGCTAACTTCTTCATCAACGGTTCAGACGCTGTAGAGCTATTACTGTTTTTAACCAAGATTCTGGGAATCTTGGTTTTTTTAAAAGAATCGCTAAGTTCTTTATCAACGGTTCGGACGCTGTAGAGATATTACTGTTTTTAATTAAGATTTTGGAAATCTTGGTTTTTTTAAAAGAATCTCTAAGTTCTTTATCAACGGTTCAGACGCTGTAGAGCTATTACTGTTTTTATACAAGATTCTGGAAATCTTGGTTTTTTTAAAAGAATCACTAACTTTTTTATTAACGGTTCAGCCGCTGTAGAGCTATTACTGCTTTTAACCAAGATTCTGGAAATCTTGGTTTTTTTTTAAGAATCGCTAAGTTCTTTATAAACGGTTCAGACGCTGTAGAGCTATTACTGTTTTTATAAAAGATTTTATAAATCTTGGTTTTTTTAAAAGAATCGCTAACTTCTTTATTAACGGTTCGGACGCTGTAGAGATATTACTGTTTTTAACCAGGATTCTGGAAGTCTTGGTTTTTTTAAAAGAATTGCTAACTTTTTTATTAACGGTTCAGCCGCTGTAGAGCTATTACTGCTTTTAACAAAGATTTAAGAAATCTTGGTTTTTTCAAAAGAATCGCTAAGTTCTTTATCAACGGTTCAGACGCTGTAGAGCTATTACTGTTTTTATAAAAGATTTTATAAATCTTGGTTTTTTTAAAAGAATCGCTAACTTCTTTATTAACGGTTCGGACGCTGTAGAGATATTACTGTTTTTAACCAAGATTCTGGGAATCTTAGTTTTTTTAAAAGAATCGCTAAGTTCTTTATCAACGGTTCGGACGCTGTAGAGATATTACTGTTTTTAACCAAGATTCTGGGAATCTTGGTTTTTTTAAAAGAATCGCTAAGTTCTTTATCAACGGTTTAGACGCTGTAAAGCTATTACTGTTTTTATAAAAGATTTTATAAATCTTGGTTTTTTTAAAAGAATCGCTAACTTCTTCATTAACGGTTCGGACGCTGTAGAGAAATTACTGTTTTTAACCAAGATTCTGGAATTCTTGGTTTTTTTAAAAGAATCGCTAAGTTCCTTATCAACGGTTCAACCGCTGTAGAGCTATTACTGTTTTTAACCAGGATTCTGGAAATCTTGGTTTTTTTATAAGAATCGCTACCTTCTTTATTAACGGTTCAGCCGCTGTAGAGCTATTACTGTTTTTAACAAGGATTTAAGAAATCTTGGTTTTTTCAAAAGAATCGCTAACTTCTTCATCAACGGTTCAGACGCTGTAGAGCTATTACTGTTTTTAACCAAGATTCTGGGAATCTTGGTTTTTTTAAAAGAATCGCTAAGTTCTTTATCAACGGTTTGGACGCTGTAGAGATATTACTGTTTTTAATTTAGATTTTGGAAATCTTGGTTTTTTTAAAAGAATCTCTAAGTTCTTTATCAACGGTTCAGACGCTGTAGAGCTATTACTGTTTTTATACAAGATTCTGGAAATCTTGGTTTTTTTAAAAGAATCGCTAACTTTTTTATTAACGGTTCAGACGCTGTAGAGCTATTACTGTTTTTATAAAAGATTTTATAAATCTTGGTTTTTTTAAAAGAATCGCTAACTTCTTTATTAACGGTTCGGACGCTGTAGAGATATTACTGTTTTTAACAAAGATTTAAGAAATCTCCGTTTTTTTAAAAGAATCGCTAAGTTATCAACGGTTTATCAACGGTTCAGACGCTGTAGAGCTATTACTGTTTTTAACCAAGATTCTGGAAGTCTTGGTTTTTTTAAAAGAATCGCTAACTTTTTTATTAACGGTTCAGCCGCTGTAGAGCTATTACTGCTTTTAACAAAGATTTAAGAAATCTTGGTTTTTTCAAAAGAATCGCTAACTTCTTCATCAACGGTTCAGACGCTGTAGAGCTATTACTGTTTTTAACCAAGATTCTGGGAATCTTGGTTTTTTTAAAAGAATCGCTAAGTTCTTTATCAACGGTTCGGACGCTGTAGAGATATTACTGTTTTTAACCAAGATTCTGGGAATCTTGGTTTTTTTAAAAGAATCGCTAAGTTCTTTATCAACGGTTTAGACGCTGTAAAGCTATTACTGTTTTTATAAAAGATTTTATAAATCTTGGTTTTTTTAAAAGAATCGCTAACTTCTTCATTAACGGTTCGGACGCTGTAGAGATATTACTGTTTTTAACCAAGATTCTGGAATTCTTGGTTTTTTTAAAAAAATCGCTAAGTTCCTTATCAACGGTTCAACCGCTGTAGAGCTATTACTGTTTTTAACCAGGATTCTGGAAATCTTGGTTTTTTTATAAGAATCGCTACCTTCTTTATTAACGGTTCAGCCGCTGTAGAGCTATTACTGTTTTTAACAAGGATTTAAGAAATCTTGGTTTTTTCAAAAGAATCGCTAACTTCTTCATCAACGGTTCAGACGCTGTAGAGCTATTACTGTTTTTAACCAAGATTCTGGGAATCTTGGTTTTTTTAAAAGAATCGCTTAGTTCTTTATCAACGGTTCGGACGCTGTAGAGATATTACTGTTTTTAATTAAGATTTTGGAAATCTTGGTTTTTTTAAAAGAATCTCTAAGTTCTTTATCA
Organism: Ganaspis brasiliensis; assembly: GCA_037103525.1. Taxonomy (NCBI): domain Eukaryota; kingdom Metazoa; phylum Arthropoda; class Insecta; order Hymenoptera; family Figitidae; genus Ganaspis; species Ganaspis brasiliensis. The sequence goes on along the minus strand of JAZKLR010000648.1, from coordinate 94,438 downwards.
ACGGTTCAGACGCTGTAGAGCTATTACTGTTTTTATACAAGATTCTGGAAATCTTGGTTTTTTTAAAAGAATCGCTAACTTTTTTATTAACGGTTCAGACGCTGTAGAGCTATTACTGTTTTTATAAAAGATTTTATAAATCTTGGTTTTTTTAAAAGAATCGCTAACTTCTTTATTAACGGTTCGGACGCTGTAGAGATATTACTGTTTTTAACCAAGATTCTGGGAATCTTAGTTTTTTTAAAAGAATCGCTAAGTTCTTTATCAACGGTTCGGACGCTGTAGAGATATTACTGTTTTTAACCAAGATTCTGGGAATCTTGGTTTTTTTAAAAGAATCGCTAAGTTCTTTATCAACGGTTTAGACGCTGTAAAGCTATTACTGTTTTTATAAAAGATTTTATAAATCTTGGTTTTTTTAAAAGAATCGCTAACTTCTTCATTAACGGTTCGGACGCTGTAGAGAAATTACTGTTTTTAACCAAGATTCTGGAATTCTTGGTTTTTTTAAAAGAATCGCTAAGTTCCTTATCAACGGTTCAACCGCTGTAGAGCTATTACTGTTTTTAACCAGGATTCTGGAAATCTTGGTTTTTTTATAAGAATCGCTACCTTCTTTATTAACGGTTCAGCCGCTGTAGAGCTATTACTGTTTTTAACAAGGATTTAAGAAATCTTGGTTTTTTCAAAAGAATCGCTAACTTCTTCATCAACGGTTCAGACGCTGTAGAGCTATTACTGTTTTTAACCAAGATTCTGGGAATCTTGGTTTTTTTAAAAGAATCGCTAAGTTCTTTATCAACGGTTTGGACGCTGTAGAGATATTACTGTTTTTAATTTAGATTTTGGAAATCTTGGTTTTTTTAAAAGAATCTCTAAGTTCTTTATCAACGGTTCAGACGCTGTAGAGCTATTACTGTTTTTATACAAGATTCTGGAAATCTTGGTTTTTTTAAAAGAATCGCTAACTTTTTTATTAACGGTTCAGACGCTGTAGAGCTATTACTGTTTTTATAAAAGATTTTATAAATCTTGGTTTTTTTAAAAGAATCGCTAACTTCTTTATTAACGGTTCGGACGCTGTAGAGATATTACTGTTTTTAACAAAGATTTAAGAAATCTCCGTTTTTTTAAAAGAATCGCTAAGTTATCAACGGTTTATCAACGGTTCAGACGCTGTAGAGCTATTACTGTTTTTAACCAAGATTCTGGAAGTCTTGGTTTTTTTAAAAGAATCGCTAACTTTTTTATTAACGGTTCAGCCGCTGTAGAGCTATTACTGCTTTTAACAAAGATTTAAGAAATCTTGGTTTTTTCAAAAGAATCGCTAACTTCTTCATCAACGGTTCAGACGCTGTAGAGCTATTACTGTTTTTAACCAAGATTCTGGGAATCTTGGTTTTTTTAAAAGAATCGCTAAGTTCTTTATCAACGGTTCGGACGCTGTAGAGATATTACTGTTTTTAACCAAGATTCTGGGAATCTTGGTTTTTTTAAAAGAATCGCTAAGTTCTTTATCAACGGTTTAGACGCTGTAAAGCTATTACTGTTTTTATAAAAGATTTTATAAATCTTGGTTTTTTTAAAAGAATCGCTAACTTCTTCATTAACGGTTCGGACGCTGTAGAGATATTACTGTTTTTAACCAAGATTCTGGAATTCTTGGTTTTTTTAAAAAAATCGCTAAGTTCCTTATCAACGGTTCAACCGCTGTAGAGCTATTACTGTTTTTAACCAGGATTCTGGAAATCTTGGTTTTTTTATAAGAATCGCTACCTTCTTTATTAACGGTTCAGCCGCTGTAGAGCTATTACTGTTTTTAACAAGGATTTAAGAAATCTTGGTTTTTTCAAAAGAATCGCTAACTTCTTCATCAACGGTTCAGACGCTGTAGAGCTATTACTGTTTTTAACCAAGATTCTGGGAATCTTGGTTTTTTTAAAAGAATCGCTTAGTTCTTTATCAACGGTTCGGACGCTGTAGAGATATTACTGTTTTTAATTAAGATTTTGGAAATCTTGGTTTTTTTAAAAGAATCTCTAAGTTCTTTATCAACGGTTCAGACGCTGTAGAGCTATTACTGTTTTTATACAAGATTCTGGAAATCTTGGTTTTTTTAAAAGAATCGCTAACTTTTTTATTAACGGTTCAGACGCTGTAGAGCTATTACTGTTTTTATAAAAGATTTTATAAATCTTGGTTTTTTTAAAAGAATCGCTAACTTCTTTATTAACGGTTCGGACGCTGTAGAGATATTACTGTTTTTAACAAAGATTTAAGAAATCTCCGTTTTTTTAAAAGAATCGCTAAGTTATCAACGGTTTATCAACGGTTCAGACGCTGTAGAGCTATTACTGTTTTTAACCAAGATTCTGGAAGTCTTGGTTTTTTTAAAAGAATCGCTAACTTTTTTATTAACGGTTCAGCCGCTGTAGAGCTATTACTGCTTTTAACAAAGATTTAAGAAATCTTGGTTTTTTCAAAAGAATCGCTAACTTCTTCATCAACGGTTCAGACGCTGTAGAGCTATTACTGTTTTTAACCAAGATTCTGGGAATCTTGGTTTTTTTAAAAGAATCGCTAAGTTCTTTATCAACGGTTCGGACGCTGTAGAGATATTACTGTTTTTAACCAAGATTCTGGGAATCTTGGTTTTTTTAAAAGAATCGCTAAGTTCTTTATCAACGGTTTAGACGCTGTAAAGCTATTACTGTTTTTATAAAAGATTTTATAAATCTTGGTTTTTTTAAAAGAATCGCTAACTTCTTCATTAACGGTTCGGACGCTGTAGAGATATTACTGTTTTTAACCAAGATTCTGGAATTCTTGGTTTTTTTAAAAAAATCGCTAAGTTCCTTATCAACGGTTCAACCGCTGTAGAGCTATTACTGTTTTTAACCAGGATTCTGGAAATCTTGGTTTTTTTATAAGAATCGCTACCTTCTTTATTAACGGTTCAGCCGCTGTAGAGCTATTACTGTTTTTAACAAGGATTTAAGAAATCTTGGTTTTTTCAAAAGAATCGCTAACTTCTTCATCAACGGTTCAGACGCTGTAGAGCTATTACTGTTTTTAACCAAGATTCTGGGAATCTTGGTTTTTTTAAAAGAATCGCTAAGTTCTTTATCAACGGTTCGGACGCTGTAGAGATATTACTGTTTTTAATTAAGATTTTGGAAATCTTGGTTTTTTTAAAAGAATCTCTAAGTTCTTTATCAACGGTTCAGACGCTGTAGAGCTATTACTGTTTTTATACAAGATTCTGGAAATCTTGGTTTTTTTAAAAGAATCGCTAACTTTTTTATTAACGGTTCAGCCGCTGTAGAGCTATTACTGCTTTTAACCAAGATTCTGGAAATCTTGGTTTTTTTAAAAGAATCGCTAAGTTCTTTATAAACGGTTCAGACGCTGTAGAGCTATTACTGTTTTTATAAAAGATTTTATAAATCTTGGTTTTTTTAAAAGAATCGCTAACTTCTTTATTAACGGTTCGGACGCTGTAGAGATATTACTGTTTTTAACAAAAATTCTGGAATTCTTGGTTTTTTTAAAAGAATCGCTAAGTTCCTTATCAACGGTTCAACCGCTGTAGAGCTATTACTGTTTTTAACAAAGATTTAAGAAATCTTGGTTTTTTTTAAAAGAATCGCTAAGTTCTTTATCAACGGTTCGGACGCTGTAGAGATATTACTGTTTTTAATTAAGATTTTGGAAATCTTGGTTTTTTTAAAAGAATCTCTAAGTTCTTTATCAACGGTTCAGACGCTGTAGAGCTATTACTGTTTTTATAAAAGATTTTATAAATCTTGGTTTTTTTAAAAGAATCGCTAACTTCTTTATTAACGGTTCGGACGCTGTAGAGATATTACTGTTTTTAACAAAAATTCTGGAATTCTTGGTTTTTTTAAAAGAATCGCTAAGTTCCTTATCAACGGTTCAACCGCTGTAGAGCTATTACTGTTTTTAACAAAGATTTAAGAAATCTTGGTTTTTTTAAAAGAATCGCTAACTTTTTTATTAACGGTTCAGCCGCTGTAGAGCTATTACTGCTTTTAACAAAGATTTAAGAAATCTTGGTTTTTTCAAAAGAATCGCTAACTTCTTCATCAACGGTTCAGACGCTGTAGAGCTATTACTGTTTTTAACCAAGATTCTGGGAATCTTTGTTTTTTTAAAAGAATCGCTAAGTTCTTTATCAACGGTTCGGACGCTGTAGAGATATTACTGTTTTTAACCAAGATTCTGGGAATCTTGGTTTTTTTAAAAGAATCGCTAAGTTCTTTATCAACGGTTTAGACGCTGTAAAGCTATTACTGTTTTTATAAAAGATTTTATAAATCTTGGTTTTTTTAAAAGAATCGCTAACTTCTTCATTAACGGTTCGGACGCTGTAGAGATATTACTGTTTTTAACCAAGATTCTGGAAATCTTGGTTTTTTTATAAGAATCGCTACCTTCTTTATTAACGGTTCAGCCGCTGTAGAGCTATTACTGTTTTTAACAAGGATTTAAGAAATCTTGGTTTTTTCAAAAGAATCGCTAACTTCTTCATCAACGGTTCAGACGCTGTAAAGCTATTACTGTTTTTAACCAAGATTCTGGGAATCTTGGTTTTTTTAAAAGAATCGCTAAGTTCTTTATCAACGGTTCGGACGCTGTAGAGATATTACTGTTTTTAATTAAGATTTTGGAAATCTTGGTTTTTTTAAAAGAATCTCTAAGTTCTTTATCAACGGTTCAGACGCTGTAGAGCTATTACTGTTTTTATACAAGATTCTGGAAATCTTGGTTTTTTTAAAAGAATCGCTAACTTTTTTATTAACGGTTCAGCCGCTGTAGAGCTATTACTGCTTTTAACCAAGATTCTGGAAATCTTGGTTTTTTTAAAAGAATCGCTAAGTTCTTTATAAACGGTTCAGACGCTGTAGAGCTATTACTGTTTTTATAAAAGATTTTATAAATCTTGGTTTTTTTAAAAGAATCGCTAACTTCTTTATTAACGGTTCGGACGCTGTAGAGATATTACTGTTTTTAACAAAAATTCTGGAATTCTTGGTTTTTTTAAAAGAATCGCTAAGTTCCTTATCAACGGTTCAACCGCTGTAGAGCTATTACTGTTTTTAACAAAGATTTAAGAAATCTTGGTTTTTTTTAAAAGAATCGCTAAGTTCTTTATCAACGGTTCGGACGCTGTAGAGATATTACTGTTTTTAATTAAGATTTTGGAAATCTTGGTTTTTTTAAAAGAATCTCTAAGTTCTTTATCAACGGTTCAGACGCTGTAGAGCTATTACTGTTTTTATAAAAGATTTTATAAATCTTGGTTTTTTTAAAAGAATCGCTAACTTCTTTATTAAGGGTTCCTCCGCTGTAGAGCTAGTACTGTTTTTATCAAAGATTTAAGAAATCCCCGTTTTTTTAAAAGAATCGCTAAGTTCTTTATCAACGGTTCAGACGCTGTAGAGCTATTACTGTTTTTATACAAGATTCTGGAAATCTTGGTTTTTTTAAAAGAATCGCTAACTTCTTTATTAACGGTTCGGACGCTGTAGAGATATTACTGTTTTTAACCAAGATTCTGGAATTCTTGGTTTTTTTAAAAGAATCGCTAAGTTCCTTATCAACGGTTCAACCGCTGTAGAGCTATTACTGTTTTTAACAAAGATTTAAGAAATCTTGGTTTTTTTTAAAAGAATCGCCTAGTTCTTTATCAACGGTTCAGACGCTGTAGAGATTTTACTGTTTTTAACCAGGATTTTGGAAATCTTGGTTTTTTTAATAGAATCGCTAAGTTCTTTATCAAGGGCTCAGACGCTGTAGAGATGTTACTGTTTTTAACCAAGATTCTGGTATTCTTGGTTTTTTTTAAAGAATCGCTAAGTTCCTTATCAACGGTTCAACCGCTGTAGAGCTATTACTGTTTTTAACCAGGATTCTGGAAATCTTGGTTTTTTTAAAAGAATCGCTAAGTTCCTTATCAACGGTTCAACCGCTGTAGAGCGATTACTGTTTTTAATCAGGATTCTGGAAATCTTGGTTTTTTTAAAAGAATCGCTAAGTTCTTTATCAACGGTTCAGACGCTGTAGAGCTATTACTGTTTTTATACAAGATTCTGGAAATCTTGGTTTTTTTAAAAGAATCGCTAACTTTTTTATTAACGGTTCAGCCGCTGTAGAGCTATTACTGCTTTTGACAAAGATTTAAGAAATCTTGGTTTTTTCAAAAGAATCGCTAAGTTCTTTATCAACGGTTCAGACGCTGTAGAGCTATTACTGTTTTTATAAAAGATTTTATAAATCTTGGTTTTTTTAAAAGAATCGCTAACTTCTTTATTAACGGTTCGGACGCTGTAGAGATATTACTGTTTTTAACCAAGATTCTGGAATTCTTGGTTTTTTTAAAAGAATCGCTAAGTTCCTTATCAACGGTTCAACCGCTGTAGAGCTATTCCTGTTTTTAACAAAGATTTAAGAAATCTTGGTTTTTTTTAAAAGAATCGCCTAGTTCTTTATCAACGGTTCAGACGCTGTAGAGATTTTACTGTTATAACCAGGATTTTGGAAATCAGTGTTTTTTTAATAGAATCGCTAAGTTCTTTATCAAGGGCTCAGACGCTGTAGAGATGTTACTGTTTTTAACCAAGATTCTGGGATTCTTGGTTTTTTTTAAAGAATCGCTAAGTTCCTTATCAACGGTTTAACCGCTGTAGAGCTATTACTGTTTTTAACCAGGATTCTGGAAATCTTGGTTTTTTTAAAAGAATCGCTAAGTTCCTTATCAACGGTTCAACCGCTGTAGAGCGATTACTGTTTTTAATCAGGATTCTGGAAATCTTGGTTTTTTTAAAAGAATCGCTAAGTTATTTATCAACGGTTCAGACGCTGTAGAGCTATAACTGTTTTAAACAAAGATTTAAGAAATCTTGGTTTTTTTTTAAAGAATTGCCTAGTTCTTTATCAACGGTTCAGACGCTGTAGAGCTTTTACTGTTTTTAACCAGGATTTTAGAAATCTTGGTTTTTTTAAAAGAATCGCTAAGTTCTTTATCAAGGGTTCGGACGCTGTATAGCTATTACTGTTTTTAACAAAGATTTAAGAAATCTTGGTTTTTTTTTAAAGAATCGCCTAGTTCTTTATCAACGGTTCAGACGCTGTAGAGCTTTTACTATTTTTAACCAGGATTTTAGAAATCTTGGTTTTTTTAAAGGAATCGCTAACTTCTTTATTAAGGGTTCAGCCGCTGTAGAGCTAGTACTGTTTTTAACAAAGATTTAAGAAATCTCCGTTTTTTTAAAAGAATCGCTAAGTTCTTTATCAACGGTTCAGACGCTGTAGAGCTATTACTGTTTTTAACCAAGATTCTGGGAATCTTGGTTTTTTTAAAAGAATCGCTAAGTTCTTTATCAACGGTTCGGACGCTGTAGAGATATTACTGTTTTTAACCAAGATTCTGGGAATCTTGGTTTTTTTAAAAGAATCGCTAAGTTCTTTATCAACGGTTTAGACGCTGTAAAGCTATTACTGTTTTTATAAAAGATTTTATAAATCTTGGTTTTTTTAAAAGAATCGCTAACTTCTTCATTAACGGTTCGGACGCTGTAGAGAAATTACTGTTTTTAACCAAGATTCTCGAATTCTTGGTTTTTTTAAAAGAATTGCTAAGTTCCTTATCAACGGTTCAACCGCTGTAGAGCTATTACTGTTTTTAACCAGGATTCTGGAAATCTTGGTTTTTTTATAAGAATCGCTACCTTCTTTATTAACGGTTCAGCCGCTGTAGAGCTATTACTGTTTTTAACAAGGATTTAAGAAATCTTGGTTTTTTCAAAAGAATCGCTAACTTCTTCATTAACGGTTCGGACGCTGTAGAGAAATTACTGTTTTTAACCAAGATTCTGGAATTCTTGGTTTTTTTAAAAGAATTGCTAAGTTCCTTATCAACGGTTCAACCGCTGTAGAGCTATTACTGTTTTTAACCAGGATTCTGGAAATCTTGGTTTTTTTATAAGAATCGCTACCTTCTTTATTAACGGTTCAGACGCTGTAGAGCTATTACTGTTTTTAATTAAGATTTTGGAAATCTTGGTTTTTTTAAAAGAATCTCTAAGTTCTTTATCAACGGTTCAGACGCTGTAGAGCTATTACTGTTTTTATACAAGATTCTGGAAATCTTGGTTTTTTTAAAAGAATCGCTAACTTTTTTATTAACGGTTCAGCCGCTGTAGAGCTATTACTGCTTTTAACCAAGATTCTGGAAATCTTGGTTTTTTTAAAAGAATCGCTAAGTTCTTTATAAACGGTTCAGACGCTGTAGAGCTATTACTGTTTTTATAAAAGATTTTATAAATCTTGGTTTTTTTAAAAGAATCGCTAACTTCTTTATTAACGGTTCGGACGCTGTAGAGATATTACTGTTTTTAACAAAAATTCTGGAATTCTTGGTTTTTTTAAAAGAATCGCTAAGTTCCTTATCAACGGTTTAACCGCTGTAGAGCTATTACTGTTTTTAACCAGGATTCTGGAAATCTTGGTTTTTTTAAAAGAATCGCTAAGTTCCTTATCAACGGTTCAACCGCTGTAGAGCGATTACTGTTTTTAATCAGGATTCTGGAAATCTTGGTTTTTTTAAAAGAATCGCTAAGTTATTTATCAACGGTTCAGACGCTGTAGAGCTATAACTGTTTTAAACAAAGATTTAAGAAATCTTGGTTTTTTTTTAAAGAATTGCCTAGTTCTTTATCAACGGTTCAGACGCTGTAGAGCTTTTACTGTTTTTAACCAGGATTTTAGAAATCTTGGTTTTTTTAAAAGAATCGCTAAGTTCTTTATCAAGGGTTCGGACGCTGTATAGCTATTACTGTTTTTAACAAAGATTTAAGAAATCTTGGTTTTTTTTTAAAGAATCGCCTAGTTCTTTATCAACGGTTCAGACGCTGTAGAGCTTTTACTATTTTTAACCAGGATTTTAGAAATCTTGGTTTTTTTAAAGGAATCGCTAACTTCTTTATTAAGGGTTCAGCCGCTGTAGAGCTAGTACTGTTTTTAACAAAGATTTAAGAAATCTCCGTTTTTTTAAAAGAATCGCTAAGTTCTTTATCAACGGTTCAGACGCTGTAGAGCTATTACTGTTTTTAACCAAGATTCTGGGAATCTTGGTTTTTTTAAAAGAATCGCTAAGTTCTTTATCAACGGTTCGGACGCTGTAGAGATATTACTGTTTTTAACCAAGATTCTGGGAATCTTGGTTTTTTTAAAAGAATCGCTAAGTTCTTTATCAACGGTTTAGACGCTGTAAAGCTATTACTGTTTTTATAAAAGATTTTATAAATCTTGGTTTTTTTAAAAGAATCGCTAACTTCTTCATTAACGGTTCGGACGCTGTAGAGAAATTACTGTTTTTAACCAAGATTCTGGAATTCTTGGTTTTTTTAAAAGAATTGCTAAGTTCCTTATCAACGGTTCAACCGCTGTAGAGCTATTACTGTTTTTAACCAGGATTCTGGAAATCTTGGTTTTTTTATAAGAATCGCTACCTTCTTTATTAACGGTTCAGCCGCTGTAGAGCTATTACTGTTTTTAACAAGGATTTAAGAAATCTTGGTTTTTTCAAAAGAATCGCTAACTTCTTCATTAACGGTTCGGACGCTGTAGAGAAATTACTGTTTTTAACCAAGATTCTGGAATTCTTGGTTTTTTTAAAAGAATTGCTAAGTTCCTTATCAACGGTTCAACCGCTGTAGAGCTATTACTGTTTTTAACCAGGATTCTGGAAATCTTGGTTTTTTTATAAGAATCGCTACCTTCTTTATTAACGGTTCAGACGCTGTAGAGCTATTACTGTTTTTAATTAAGATTTTGGAAATCTTGGTTTTTTTAAAAGAATCTCTAAGTTCTTTATCAACGGTTCAGACGCTGTAGAGCTATTACTGTTTTTATACAAGATTCTGGAAATCTTGGTTTTTTTAAAAGAATCGCTAACTTTTTTATTAACGGTTCAGCCGCTGTAGAGCTATTACTGCTTTTAACCAAGATTCTGGAAATCTTGGTTTTTTTAAAAGAATCGCTAAGTTCTTTATAAACGGTTCAGACGCTGTAGAGCTATTACTGTTTTTATAAAAGATTTTATAAATCTTGGTTTTTTTAAAAGAATCGCTAACTTCTTTATTAACGGTTCGGACGCTGTAGAGATATTACTGTTTTTAACAAAAATTCTGGAATTCTTGGTTTTTTTAAAAGAATCGCTAAGTTCCTTATCAACGGTTCAACCGCTGTAGAGCTATTACTGTTTTTAACAAAGATTTAAGAAATCTTGGTTTTTTTTAAAAGAATCGCCTAGTTCTTTATCAACGGTTCAGACGCTGTAGAGATTTTACTGTTTTTAACCAGGATTTTGGAAATCTTGGTTTTTTTAAAAGAATCGCTAAGTTCTTTATCAACGGTTTAGACGCTGTAGAGCTATTACTGTTTTTATAAAAGATTTTATAAATCTTGGTTTTTTTAAAAGAATCGCTAACTTCTTTATTAACGGTTCGGACGCTGTAGAGATATTACTGTTTTTAACCAAGATTCTGGAATTCTTGGTTTTTTTTAAAGAATCGCTAAGTTCCTTATCAACGGTTCAACTGCTGTAGAGCTATTACTGTTTTTAACCAGGATTCTGGAAATCTTGGTTTTTTTATAAGAATCGCTAACTTCTTTATTAACGGTTCAGCCGCTGTAGAGCTATTACTGTTTTTAACAAGGATTTAAGAAATCTTAGTTTTTCAAAAGAATCGCTAACTTCTTCATCAACGGTTCAGAAGCTGTAGAGCTATTACTGTTTTTAACCAAGATTCTGGGAATCTTGGTTTTTTTAAAAGAATCGCTAAGTTCTTTATCAACGGTTCGGACGCTGTAGAGATATTACTGTTTTTAATTAAGATATTGGAAATCTTGGTTTTTTTAAAACAATCTCTAAGTTCTTTATCAACGGTTCAGACGCTGTAGAGCTATTACTGTTTTTATAAAAGATTTTATAAATCTTGGTTTTTTTAAAAGAATCGCTAACTTCTTTATTAAGGGTTCCTCCGCTGTAGAGCTAGTACTGTTTTTAACAAAGATTTAAGAAATCCCCGTTTTTTTAAAAGAATCGCTAAGTTCTTTATCAACGGTTCAGACGCTGTAGAGCTATTACTGTTTTTATACAAGATTCTGGAAATCTTGGTTTTTTTAAAAGAATCGCTAACTTCTTTATTAACGGTTCGGACGCTGTAGAGATATTACTGTTTTTATAAAAGATTTTATAAATCTTGGTTTTTTTAAAAGAATCGCTAACTTCTTTATTAACGGTTCGGACGCTGTAGAGATATTACTGTTTTTAACCAAGATTCTGGAATTCTTGGTTTTTTTAAAAGAATCGCTAAGTTCCTTATCAACGGTTCAACCGCTGTAGAGCTATTCCTGTTTTTAACAAAGATTTAAGAAATCTTGGTTTTTTTTAAAAGAATCGCCTAGTTCTTTATCAACGGTTCAGACGCTGTAGAGATTTTACTGTTATAACCAGGATTTTAGAAATCTTGGTTTTTTTAATAGAATCGCTAAGTTCTTTATCAAGGGCTCAGACGCTGTAGAGATGTTACTGTTTTTAACCAAGATTCTGGGATTCTTGGTTTTTTTTAAAGAATCGCTAAGTTCCTTATCAACGGTTTAACCGCTGTAGAGCTATTACTGTTTTTAACCAGGATTCTGGAAATCTTGGTTTTTTTAAAAGAATTGCTAAGTTCCTTATCAACGGTTCAACCGCTGTAGAGCTATTACTGTTTTTAACCAGGATTCTGGAAATCTTGGTTTTTTTATAAGAATCGCTACCTTCTTTATTAACGGTTCAGCCGCTGTAGAGCTATTACTGTTTTTAACAAGGATTTAAGAAATCTTGGTTTTTTCAAAAGAATCGCTAACTTCTTCATTAACGGTTCGGACGCTGTAGAGAAATTACTGTTTTTAACCAAGATTCTGGAATTCTTGGTTTTTTTAAAAGAATTGCTAAGTTCCTTATCAACGGTTCAACCGCTGTAGAGCTATTACTGTTTTTAACCAGGATTCTGGAAATCTTGGTTTTTTTATAAGAATCGCTACCTTCTTTATTAACGGTTCAGACGCTGTAGAGCTATTACTGTTTTTAATTAAGATTTTGGAAATCTTGGTTTTTTTAAAAGAATCTCTAAGTTCTTTATCAACGGTTCAGACGCTGTAGAGCTATTACTGTTTTTATACAAGATTCTGGAAATCTTGGTTTTTTTAAAAGAATCGCTAACTTTTTTATTAACGGTTCAGCCGCTGTAGAGCTATTACTGCTTTTAACCAAGATTCTGGAAATCTTGGTTTTTTTAAAAGAATCGCTAAGTTCTTTATAAACGGTTCAGACGCTGTAGAGCTATTACTGTTTTTATAAAAGATTTTATAAATCTTGGTTTTTTTAAAAGAATCGCTAACTTCTTTATTAACGGTTCGGACGCTGTAGAGATATTACTGTTTTTAACAAAAATTCTGGAATTCTTGGTTTTTTTAAAAGAATCGCTAAGTTCCTTATCAACGGTTCAACCGCTGTAGAGCTATTACTGTTTTTAACAAAGATTTAAGAAATCTTGGTTTTTTTTAAAAGAATCGCCTAGTTCTTTATCAACGGTTCAGACGCTGTAGAGATTTTACTGTTTTTAACCAGGATTTTGGAAATCTTGGTTTTTTTAAAAGAATCGCTAAGTTCTTTATCAACGGTTTAGACGCTGTAGAGCTATTACTGTTTTTATAAAAGATTTTATAAATCTTGGTTTTTTTAAAAGAATCGCTAACTTCTTTATTAACGGTTCGGACGCTGTAGAGATATTACTGTTTTTAACCAAGATTCTGGAATTCTTGGTTTTTTTTAAAGAATCGCTAAGTTCCTTATCAACGGTTCAACTGCTGTAGAGCTATTACTGTTTTTAACCAGGATTCTGGAAATCTTGGTTTTTTTATAAGAATCGCTAACTTCTTTATTAACGGTTCAGCCGCTGTAGAGCTATTACTGTTTTTAACAAGGATTTAAGAAATCTTAGTTTTTCAAAAGAATCGCTAACTTCTTCATCAACGGTTCAGAAGCTGTAGAGCTATTACTGTTTTTAACCAAGATTCTGGGAATCTTGGTTTTTTTAAAAGAATCGCTAAGTTCTTTATCAACGGTTCGGACGCTGTAGAGATATTACTGTTTTTAATTAAGATATTGGAAATCTTGGTTTTTTTAAAAGAATCTCTAAGTTCTTTATCAACGGTTCAGACGCTGTAGAGCTATTACTGTTTTTATAAAAGATTTTATAAATCTTGGTTTTTTTAAAAGAATCGCTAACTTCTTTATTAAGGGTTCCTCCGCTGTAGAGCTAGTACTGTTTTTAACAAAGATTTAAGAAATCCCCGTTTTTTTAAAAGAATCGCTAAGTTCTTTATCAACGGTTCAGACGCTGTAGAGCTATTACTGTTTTTATACAAGATTCTGGAAATCTTGGTTTTTTTAAAAGAATCGCTAACTTCTTTATTAACGGTTCGGACGCTGTAGAGATATTACTGTTTTTATAAAAGATTTTATAAATCTTGGTTTTTTTAAAAGAATCGCTAACTTCTTTATTAACGGTTCGGACGCTGTAGAGATATTACTGTTTTTAACCAAGATTCTGGAATTCTTGGTTTTTTTAAAAGAATCGCTAAGTTCCTTATCAACGGTTCAACCGCTGTAGAGCTATTCCTGTTTTTAACAAAGATTTAAGAAATCTTGGTTTTTTTTAAAAGAATCGCCTAGTTCTTTATCAACGGTTCAGACGCTGTAGAGATTTTACTGTTATAACCAGGATTTTAGAAATCTTGGTTTTTTTAATAGAATCGCTAAGTTCTTTATCAAGGGCTCAGACGCTGTAGAGATGTTACTGTTTTTAACCAAGATTCTGGGATTCTTGGTTTTTTTTAAAGAATCGCTAAGTTCCTTATCAACGGTTTAACCGCTGTAGAGCTATTACTGTTTTTAACCAGGATTCTGGAAATCTTGGTTTTTTTAAAAGAATCGCTAAGTTCCTTATCAACGGTTCAACCGCTGTAGAGCGATTACTGTTTTTAATCAGGATTCTGGAAATCTTGGTTTTTTTAAAAGAATCGCTAAGTTCTTTATCAACGGTTCAGACGCTGTAGAGCTATTACTGTTTTTATACAAGATTCTGGAAATCTTGGTTTTTTTAAAAGAATCGCTAACTTTTTTATTAACGGTTCAGCCGCTGTAGAGCTATTACTGCTTTTGACAAAGATTTAAGAAATCTTGGTTTTTTCAAAAGAATCGCTAAGTTCTTTATCAACGGTTCAGACGCTGTAGAGCTATTACTGTTTTTATAAAAGATTTTATAAATCTTGGTTTTTTTAAAAGAATCGCTAACTTCTTTATTAACGGTTCAGACGCTGTAGAGATATTACTGTTTTTAACCAAGATTCTGGAATTCTTGGTTTTTTTAAAAGAATCGCTAAGTTCCTTATCAACGGTTCAACCGCTGTAGAGCTATTCCTGTTTTTAACAAAGATTTAAGAAATCTTGGTTTTTTTTAAAAGAATCGCCTAGTTCTTTATCAACGGTTCAGACGCTGTAGAGATTTTACTGTTATAACCAGGATTTTGGAAATCTTGGTTTTTTTAATAGAATCGCTAAGTTCTTTATCAAGGGCTCAGACGCTGTAGAGATGTTACTGTTTTTAACCAAGATTCTGGGATTCTTGGTTTTTTTTAAAGAATCGCTAAGTTCCTTATCAACGGTTTAACCGCTGTAGAGCTATTACTGTTTTTAAGCAGGATTCTGGAAATCTTGGTTTTTTTAAAAGAATCGCTAAGTTCCTTATCAACGGTTCAACCGCTGTAGAGCGATTACTGTTTTTAATCAGGATTCTGGAAATCTTGGTTTTTTTAAAAGAATCGCTAAGTTATTTATCAACGGTTCAGACGCTGTAGAGCTATAACTGTTTTAAACAAAGATTTAAGAAATCTTGGTTTTTTTTTAAAGAATTGCCTAGTTCTTTATCAACGGTTCAGACGCTGTAGAGCTTTTACTGTTTTTAACCAGGATTTTAGAAATCTTGGTTTTTTTAAAAGAATCGCTAAGTTCTTTATCAAGGGTTCGGACGCTGTATAGCTATTACTGTTTTTAACAAAGATTTAAGAAATCTTGGTTTTTTTTTAAAGAATCGCCTAGTTCTTTATCAACGGTTCAGACGCTGTAGAGCTTTTACTATTTTTAACCAGGATTTTAGAAATCTTGGTTTTTTTAAAGGAATCGCTAACTTCTTTATTAAGGGTTCAGCCGCTGTAGAGCTAGTACTGTTTTTAACAAAGATTTAAGAAATCTCCGTTTTTTTAAAAGAATCGCTAAGTTCTTTATCAACGGTTCAGACGCTGTAGAGCTATTACTGTTTTTAACCAAGATTCTGGGAATCTTGGTTTTTTTAAAAGAATCGCTAAGTTCTTTATCAACGGTTCGGACGCTGTAGAGATATTACTGTTTTTAACCAAGATTCTGGGAATCTTGGTTTTTTTAAAAGAATCGCTAAGTTCTTTATCAACGGTTTAGACGCTGTAAAGCTATTACTGTTTTTATAAAAGATTTTATAAATCTTGGTTTTTTTAAAAGAATCGCTAACTTCTTCATTAACGGTTCGGACGCTGTAGAGAAATTACTGTTTTTAACCAAGATTCTGGAATTCTTGGTTTTTTTAAAAGAATCGCTAAGTTCCTTATCAACGGTTCAACCGCTGTAGAGCTATTACTGTTTTTAACCAGGATTCTGGAAATCTTGGTTTTTTTATAAGAATCGCTACCTTCTTTATTAACGGTTCAGCCGCTGTAGAGCTATTACTGTTTTTAACAAGGATTTAAGAAATCTTGGTTTTTTCAAAAGAATCGCTAACTTCTTCATCAACGGTTCAGACGCTGTAGAGCTATTACTGTTTTTAACCAAGATTCTGGGAATCTTGGTTTTTTTAAAAGAATCGCTAAGTTCTTTATCAACGGTTTGGACGCTGTAGAGATATTACTGTTTTTAATTAAGATTTTGGAAATCTTGGTTTTTTTAAAAGAATCTCTAAGTTCTTTATCAACGGTTCAGACGCTGTAGAGCTATTACTGTTTTTATACAAGATTCTGGAAATCTTGGTTTTTTTAAAAGAATCGCTAACTTTTTTATTAACGGTTCAGACGCTGTAGAGCTATTACTGTTTTTATAAAAGATTTTATAAATCTTGGTTTTTTTAAAAGAATCGCTAACTTCTTTATTAACGGTTCGGACGCTGTAGAGATATTACTGTTTTTAACAAAGATTTAAGAAATCTCCGTTTTTTTAAAAGAATCGCTAAGTTATCAACGGTTTATCAACGGTTCAGACGCTGTAGAGCTATTACTGTTTTTAACCAAGATTCTGGAAGTCTTGGTTTTTTTAAAAGAATCGCTAACTTTTTTATTAACGGTTCAGCCGCTGTAGAGCTATTACTGCTTTTAACAAAGATTTAAGAAATCTTGGTTTTTTCAAAAGAATCGCTAACTTCTTCATCAACGGTTCAGACGCTGTAGAGCTATTACTGTTTTTAACCAAGATTCTGGGAATCTTGGTTTTTTTAAAAGAATCGCTAAGTTCTTTATCAACGGTTCGGACGCTGTAGAGATATTACTGTTTTTAACCAAGATTCTGGGAATCTTGGTTTTTTTAAAAGAATCGCTAAGTTCTTTATCAACGGTTTAGACGCTGTAAAGCTATTACTGTTTTTATAAAAGATTTTATAAATCTTGGTTTTTTTAAAAGAATCGCTAACTTCTTCATTAACGGTTCGGACGCTGTAGAGATATTACTGTTTTTAACCAAGATTCTGGAATTCTTGGTTTTTTTAAAAAAATCGCTAAGTTCCTTATCAACGGTTCAACCGCTGTAGAGCTATTACTGTTTTTAACCAGGATTCTGGAAATCTTGGTTTTTTTATAAGAATCGCTACCTTCTTTATTAACGGTTCAGCCGCTGTAGAGCTATTACTGTTTTTAACAAGGATTTAAGAAATCTTGGTTTTTTCAAAAGAATCGCTAACTTCTTCATCAACGGTTCAGACGCTGTAGAGCTATTACTGTTTTTAACCAAGATTCTGGGAATCTTGGTTTTTTTAAAAGAATCGCTAAGTTCTTTATCAACGGTTCGGACGCTGTAGAGATATTACTGTTTTTAATTAAGATTTTGGAAATCTTGGTTTTTTTAAAAGAATCTCTAAGTTCTTTATCAACGGTTCAGACGCTGTAGAGCTATTACTGTTTTTATACAAGATTCTGGAAATCTTGGTTTTTTTAAAAGAATCGCTAACTTTTTTATTAACGGTTCAGCCGCTGTAGAGCTATTACTGCTTTTAACCAAGATTCTGGAAATCTTGGTTTTTTTAAAAGAATCGCTAAGTTCTTTATAAACGGTTCAGACGCTGTAGAGCTATTACTGTTTTTATAAAAGATTTTATAAATCTTGTTTTTTTTAAAAGAATCGCTAACTTCTTTATTAACGGTTCGGACGCTGTAGAGATATTACTGTTTTTAACAAAAATTCTGGAATTCTTGGTTTTTTTAAAAGAATCGCTAAGTTCCTTATCAACGGTTCAACCGCTGTAGAGCTATTACTGTTTTTAACAAAGATTGAAGAAATCTTGGTTTTTTTTAAAAGAATCGCCTAGTTCTTTATCAACGGTTCAGACGCTGTAGAGATTTTACTGTTTTTAACCAGGATTTTGGAAATCTTGGTTTTTTTAAAAGAATCGCTAAGTTCTTTATCAACGGTTCAGACGCTGTAGAGCTATTACTGTTTTTATAAAAGATTTTATAAATCTTGGTTTTTTTAAAAGAATCGCTAACTTCTTTATTAAGGGTTCCTCCGCTGTAGAGCTAGTACTGTTTTTAACAAAGATTTAAGAAATCCCCGTTTTTTTAAAAGAATCGCTAAGTTCTTTATCAACGGTTCAGACGCTGTAGAGCTATTACTGTTTTTATACAAGATTCTGGAAATCTTGGTTTTTTTAAAAGAATCGCTAACTTCTTTATTAACGGTTCGGACGCTGTAGAGATATTACTGTTTTTAACCAAGATTCTGGAATTCTTGGTTTTTTTAAAAGAATCGCTAAGTTCCTTATCAACGGTTCAACCGCTGTAGAGCTATTACTGTTTTTTACAAAGATTTAAGAAATCTTGGTTTTTTTTAAAAGAATCGCCTAGTTCTTTATCAACGGTTCAGACGCTGTAGAGATTTTACTGTTTTTAACCAGGATTTTGGAAATCTTGGTTTTTTTAATAGAATCGCTAAGTTCTTTATCAAGGGCTCAGACGCTGTAGAGATGTTACTGTTTTTAACCAAGATTCTGGGATTCTTGGTTTTTTTTAAAGAATCGCTAAGTTCCTTATCAACGGTTTAACCGCTGTAGAGCTATTACTGTTTTTAACCAGGATTCTGGAAATCTTGGTTTTTTTAAAAGAATCGCTAAGTTCCTTATCAACGGTTCAACCGCTGTAGAGCGATTACTGTTTTTAATCAGGATTCTGGAAATCTTGGTTTTTTTAAAAGAATCGCTAAGTTATTTATCAACGGTTCAGACGCTGTAGAGCTATAACTGTTTTAAACAAAGATTTAAGAAATCTTGGTTTTTTTTTAAAGAATTGCCTAGTTCTTTATCAACGGTTCAGACGCTGTAGAGCTTTTACTGTTTTTAACCAGGATTTTAGAAATCTTGGTTTTTTTAAAAGAATCGCTAAGTTCTTTATCAAGGGTTCGGACGCTGTATAGCTATTACTGTTTTTAACAAAGATTTAAGAAATCTTGGTTTTTTTTTAAAGAATCGCCTAGTTCTTTATCAACGGTTCAGACGCTGTAGAGCTTTTACTATTTTTAACCAGGATTTTAGAAATCTTGGTTTTTTTAAAGGAATCGCTAACTTCTTTATTAAGGGTTCAGCCGCTGTAGAGCTAGTACTGTTTTTAACAAAGATTTAAGAAATCTCCGTTTTTTTAAAAGAATCGCTAAGTTCTTTATCAACGGTTCAGACGCTGTAGAGCTATTACTGTTTTTAACCAAGATTCTGGGAATCTTGGTTTTTTTAAAAGAATCGCTAAGTTCTTTATCAACGTTTCGGACGCTGTAGAGATATTACTGTTTTTAACCAAGATTCTGGAATTCTTGGTTTTTTTAAAAGAATCGCTAAGTTCCTTATCAACGGTTCAACCGCTGTAGAGCTATTACTGTTTTTAACCAGGATTCTGGAAATCTTGGTTTTTTTAAAGGAATCGCTAACTTCTTTATTAAGGGTTCAGCCGCTGTAGAGCTAGTACTGTTTTTAACAAAGATTTAAGAAATCTCCGTTTTTTTAAAAGAATCGCTAAGTTCTTTATCAACGGTTCAGACGCTGTAGAGCTATTACTGTTTTTAATTAAGATTTTGGAAATCTTGGTTTTTTTAAAAGAATCTCTAAGTTCCTTATTAACGGTTCAGACGCTGTAGAGCTATTACTGTTTTTATAAAAGATTTTATAAATCTTGGTTTTTTTAAAAGAATCGCTTACTACTTTCTTAACGGTTTAGCTGCTGTAGAGCTATTACTGTTTTTAACAAAGATTTAAGAAATCGTGGTTTTTTAAAAAGAATCGCCTAGTTCTTTATCAACGGTTCAGACGCTGTAGAGCTAATACTGTTTTTAACCAAGATTCTGGAAATCTTGGTTTTTTTAAAAGAATCGCTAAGTTCTTTATAAACGGTACAGCCGCTGTAGAGCTATTACTGTTTTTAACCAAGATTCTGGAAATCTTGGTTTTTTTGAAAGAATCGCTAAGTTCTTTATCAACGGTTCAGCCGCTGTAAGGCTATTACTGTTTTTAACCAAGATTTTGGAAATCTTGGTTTTTTTAAAAGAATCTCTAAGTTCTTTATCAACGGTTCAGACGCTGTAGAGCTATTACTGTTTTTAACCAAGATTCTGGAAAATTGGTTTTTTTAAAAGAATCGCTAACTTTTTTATTAACGGTTCAGCCGCTGTAGAGCTATTACTGTTTTTAACAAGGATTTAAGAAATCTTGGTTTTTTCAAAAGAATCGCTAACTTCCTTATCAACGGTTCAGACGCTGTAGAGCTATTACTGTTTTTACCCAAGATTCTGGGAATCTTGGTTTTTTTAAAAGAATCGCTAAGTTCTTTATCAACGGTTCAGACGCTGTAGAGCTATTACTGTTTTTAAACAAGATTCTGGAAATCTTGGTTTTTTTAAAAGAATCGCTAACTTTTTTATTAACGGTTCAGGCGCTGTAGAGCTATTACTGCTTTTAACAAAAATTTAAAAAATCTTGGTTTTTTTAAAAGAATCGCTAAGTTCCTTATCAACGGTTCAACCGCTGTAGAGCTATTACTGTTTTTAACCAGGATTCTGGAAATCTTGGTTTTTTTAAAGGAATCGCTAACTTTTTTATTAACGGTTCAGCTGCTGTAGAGCTATTACTGTTTTTAACAAAGATTAAAGAAATCTTGGTTTTTTCAAAAGAATCGCTAAGTTCTTTATCAACGGTTTAGACGCTGTAGAGCTATTACTGTTTTTATAAAAGATTTTATAAATCTTTGTTTTTTTAAAAGAATCGCTAACTTCTTTATTAACGGTTCGGACGCTGTAGAGATATTACTGTTTTTAACCAAGATTCTGGAATTCTTGGTTTTTTTAAAAGAATCGCTAAGTTCCTTATCAACGGTTCAACCGCTGTAGAGCTATTACTGTTTTTAACCAGGATTCTGGAAATCTTGGTTTTTTTTAAGGAATCGCTAACTTCTTTATTAAGGGTTTAACCGCTGTAGAGCTAGTACTGTTTTTAACAAAGATTTAAGAAATCTCCGTTTTTTTAAAAGAATCGCTAAGTTCTTTATCAACGGTTCAGACGCTGTAGAGCTATTACTGTTTTTAACTAAGATTCTGGGAATCTTGGTTTTTTTAAAAGAATCGCTAAGTTCCTTATCAACGGTTCAACCGCTGTAGAGCTATTACTGTTTTTAACCAGGATTCTGGAAATCTTGGTTTTTTTAAAGGAATCGCTAACTTCTTTATTAAGGGTTCAGCCGCTGTAGAGCTAGTACTGTTTTCAACAAAGATTTAAGAAATCGTGGTTTTTTAAAAAGAATCGCCTAGTTCTTTATCAACGGTTCAGACGCTGTAGAGCTAATACTGTTTTTAACCAAGATTCTGGAAATCTTGGTTTTTTTAAAAGAATCGCTAAGTTCTTTATAAACGGTTCAGCCGCTGTAGAGCTATTACTGTTTTTAACCAAGATTCTGGAAATCTTGGTTTTTTTTAAAAGAATCGCTAACTTCTTTATTAAGGGTTCAGCCGCTGTAGAGCTAGTACTGTTTTTAACAAAGATTCTGGAAATCTTGGTTTTTTTAAAATAATCGCTAACTTCTTTATTAAGGGTTCAGCCGCTATAGAGCTAGTACTGTTTTTAACAAAGATTTAAGAAATCTCCGTTTTTTTAAAAGAATCGCTAAGTTCTTTATCAACGGTTCAGACGCTGTAGAGCTATTACTGTTTTTAACCAGGATACTGGAAATCTTGGTTTTTTTAAAGGAATCGCTAACTTCTTTATTAAGGGTTCAGCCGCTGTAGAGCTAGTACTGTTTTTAACAAAGATTTAAGAAATCTCTGTTTTTTTAAAAGAATCGCTAAGTTCTTTATCAACGGTTCAGACGCTGTAGAGCTATTACTGTTTTTAACTAAGATTCTGGGAATCTTGGTTTTTTTAAAAGAATCGCTAAGTTCTTTATCAACGGTTCGGACGCTGTAGAGATATTAATGTTTTAACCAAGATTTTGGAATTCTTGGTTTTTTTAAAAGAATCGCTAAGTTCCTTATCAACGGTTCAACCGCTGTAGAGCTATTACTGTTTTTAACCAGGATTCTGGAAATCTTGGTTTTTTTAAAGGAATCGCTAACTTCTTTATTAAGGGTTCAGCCGCTGTAGAGCTAGTACTGTTTTTAACAAAGATTTAAGAAATCGTGGTTTTTTAAAAAGAATCGCCTAGTTCTTTATCAACGGTTCAGACGCTGTAGAGCTAATACTGTTTTTAACCAAGATTCTGGAAATTTTGGTTTTTTTAAAAGAATCGCTAAGTTCTTTATAAACGGTTCAGCCGCTGTAGAGCTATTACTGTTTTTAACCAAGTTTCTGGAAATCTTGGTTTTTTTTTAAAGAATCGCTAAGTTCCTTATCAACGGTTCAACCGCTGTAGAGCTATTACTGTTTTTAACCAGGATTCTGGAAATCTTGGTTTTTTTTAAGGAATCGCTAACTTCTTTATTAAGGGTTCAACCGCTGTAGAGCTAGTACTGTTTTTAACAAAGATTTAAGAAATCTCCGTTTTTTTATAAGAATCGCTAAGTTCTTTATCAACGGTTCAGACGCTGTAGAGCTATTACTGTTTTTAACTAAGATTCTGGGAATCTTGGTTTTTTTAAAAGAATCGCTAAGTTCCTTATCAACGGTTCAACCGCTGTAGAGCTATTACTGTTTTTAACCAGGATTCTGGAAATCTTGGTTTTTTTAAAGGAATCGCTAACTTCTTTATTAAGGGTTCAGCCGCTGTAGAGCTAGTACTGTTTTTAACAAAGATTTAAGAAATCGTGGTTTTTTAAAAAGAATCGCATAGTTCTTTATCAACGGTTCAGACGCTGTAGAGCTAATACTGTTTTTAACCAAGATTCTGGAAATCTTGGTTTTTTTTAAAAGAATCGCTAACTTCTTTATTAAGGGTTCAGCCGCTGTAGAGCTAGTACTGTTTTTAACAAAGATTTAAGAAATCTCCGTTTTTTTAAAAGAATCGCTAAGTTCTTTATCAACGGTTCAGACGCTGTAGAGCTATTACTGTTTTTAAACAAGATTCTGGAAATCTTGGTTTTTTTAAAATAATCGCTAACTTCTTTATTAAGGGTTCAGCCGCTGTAGAGCTAGTACTGTTTTTAACAAAGATTTAAGAAATCTCCGTTTTTTTTAAAGAATCGCTAAGTTCTTTATCAACGGTTCAAACGCTGTAGAGCTATTACTGTTTTTAACCAGGATACTGGAAATCTTGGTTTTTTTAAAGGAATCGCTAACTTCTTTATTAAGGGTTCAGCCGCTGTAGAGCTAGTACTGTTTTTAACCAAGATTCTGGAAGTCTTGGTTTTTTTAAAAGAATCGCTAACTTCTTTATTAACGGTTCAGCCGCTGTAGAGCTATTACTGTTTTTAACAAAGATTTAAGAAATCGTGGTTTTTTAAAAAGAATCGCCTAGTTCTTTATTAACGGTTCGGACGCTTTAGAGCTATTACTGTTTTTAACCAAGATTCTGGAAAATTGGTTTTTTTAAAAGAATCGCTAACTTTTTTATTAACGGTTCAGCCGCTGTAGAGCTATTACTGTTTTTAACAAGGATTTAAGAAATCTTGGTTTTTCAAAAGAATCGCTAACTTCCTTATCAACGGTTCAGACGCTGTAGAGCTATTACTGTTTTTAACCAAGATTCTGGGAATCTTGGTTTTTTTAAAAGAATCGCTAAGTTCTTTATCAACGGTTTAGACGCTGTAGAGCTATTACTGTTTTTATAAAAGATTTTATAAATCTTTGTTTTTTTAAAAGAATCGCTAACTTCTTTATTAACGGTTCGGACGCTGTAGAGATATTACTGTTTTTAACCAAGATTCTGGAATTCTTGGTTTTTTTAAAAGAATCGCTAAGTTCCTTATCAACGGTTCAGACGCTGTAGAGCTATTACTGTTTTTACCCAAGATTCTGGGAATCTTGGTTTTTTTAAAAGAATCGCTAAGTTCTTTATCAACGGTTCAGACGCTGTAGAGCTATTACTGTTTTTAAACAAGATTCTGGAAATCTTGGTTTTTTTAAAAGAATCGCTAACTTTTTTATTAACGGTTCAGGCGCTGTAGAGCTATTACTGCTTTTAACAAAAATTTAAAAAATCTTGGTTTTTTTAAAAGAATCGCTAAGTTCCTTATCAACGGTTCAACCGCTGTAGAGCTATTACTGTTTTTAACCAGGATTCTGGAAATCTTGGTTTTTTTAAAGGAATCGCTAACTTTTTTATTAACGGTTCAGCTGCTGTAGAGCTATTACTGTTTTTAACAAAGATTAAAGAAATCTTGGTTTTTTCAAAAGAATCGCTAAGTTCTTTATCAACGGTTTAGACGCTGTAGAGCTATTACTGTTTTTATAAAAGATTTTATAAATCTTTGTTTTTTTAAAAGAATCGCTAACTTCTTTATTAACGGTTCGGACGCTGTAGAGATATTACTGTTTTTAACCAAGATTCTGGAATTCTTGGTTTTTTTAAAAGAATCGCTAAGTTCCTTATCAACGGTTCAACCGCTGTAGAGCTATTACTGTTTTTAACCAGGATTCTGGAAATCTTGGTTTTTTTTAAGGAATCGCTAACTTCTTTATTAAGGGTTTAACCGCTGTAGAGCTAGTACTGTTTTTAACAAAGATTTAAGAAATCTCCGTTTTTTTAAAAGAATCGCTAAGTTCTTTATCAACGGTTCAGACGCTGTAGAGCTATTACTGTTTTTAACTAAGATTCTGGGAATCTTGGTTTTTTTAAAAGAATCGCTAAGTTCCTTATCAACGGTTCAACCGCTGTAGAGCTATTACTGTTTTTAACCAGGATTCTGGAAATCTTGGTTTTTTTAAAGGAATCGCTAACTTCTTTATTAAGGGTTCAGCCGCTGTAGAGCTAGTACTGTTTTCAACAAAGATTTAAGAAATCGTGGTTTTTTAAAAAGAATCGCCTAGTTCTTTATCAACGGTTCAGACGCTGTAGAGCTAATACTGTTTTTAACCAAGATTCTGGAAATCTTGGTTTTTTTAAAAGAATCGCTAAGTTCTTTATAAACGGTTCAGCCGCTGTAGAGCTATTACTGTTTTTAACCAAGATTCTGGAAATCTTGGTTTTTTTTAAAAGAATCGCTAACTTCTTTATTAAGGGTTCAGCCGCTGTAGAGCTAGTACTGTTTTTAACAAAGATTCTGGAAATCTTGGTTTTTTTAAAATAATCGCTAACTTCTTTATTAAGGGTTCAGCCGCTATAGAGCTAGTACTGTTTTTAACAAAGATTTAAGAAATCTCCGTTTTTTTAAAAGAATCGCTAAGTTCTTTATCAACGGTTCAGACGCTGTAGAGCTATTACTGTTTTTAACCAGGATACTGGAAATCTTGGTTTTTTTAAAGGAATCGCTAACTTCTTTATTAAGGGTTCAGCCGCTGTAGAGCTAGTACTGTTTTTAACAAAGATTTAAGAAATCTCTGTTTTTTTAAAAGAATCGCTAAGTTCTTTATCAACGGTTCAGACGCTGTAGAGCTATTACTGTTTTTAACTAAGATTCTGGGAATCTTGGTTTTTTTAAAAGAATCGCTAAGTTCTTTATCAACGGTTCGGACGCTGTAGAGATATTAATGTTTTAACCAAGATTTTGGAATTCTTGGTTTTTTTAAAAGAATCGCTAAGTTCCTTATCAACGGTTCAACCGCTGTAGAGCTATTACTGTTTTTAACCAGGATTCTGGAAACCTTGGTTTTTTTAAAGGAATCGCTAACTTCTTTATTAAGGGTTCAGCCGCTGTAGAGCTAGTACTGTTTTTAACAAAGATTTAAGAAATCGTGGTTTTTTAAAAAGAATCGCCTAGTTCTTTATCAACGGTTCAGACGCTGTAGAGCTAATACTGTTTTTAACCAAGATTCTGGAAATTTTGGTTTTTTTAAAAGAATCGCTAAGTTCTTTATAAACGGTTCAGCCGCTGTAGAGCTATTACTGTTTTTAACCAAGTTTCTGGAAATCTTGGTTTTTTTTTAAAGAATCGCTAAGTTCCTTATCAACGGTTCAACCGCTGTAGAGCTATTACTGTTTTTAACCAGGATTCTGGAAATCTTGGTTTTTTTTAAGGAATCGCTAACTTCTTTATTAAGGGTTCAACCGCTGTAGAGCTAGTACTGTTTTTAACAAAGATTTAAGAAATCTCCGTTTTTTTATAAGAATCGCTAAGTTCTTTATCAACGGTTCAGACGCTGTAGAGCTATTACTGTTTTTAACTAAGATTCTGGGAATCTTGGTTTTTTTAAAAGAATCGCTAAGTTCCTTATCAACGGTTCAACCGCTGTAGAGCTATTACTGTTTTTAACCAGGATTCTGGAAATCTTGGTTTTTTTAAAGGAATCGCTAACTTCTTTATTAAGGGTTCAGCCGCTGTAGAGCTAGTACTGTTTTTAACAAAGATTTAAGAAATCGTGGTTTTTTAAAAAGAATCGCATAGTTCTTTATCAACGGTTCAGACGCTGTAGAGCTAATACTGTTTTTAACCAAGATTCTGGAAATCTTGGTTTTTTTTAAAAGAATCGCTAACTTCTTTATTAAGGGTTCAGCCGCTGTAGAGCTAGTACTGTTTTTAACAAAGATTTAAGAAATCTCCGTTTTTTTAAAAGAATCGCTAAGTTCTTTATCAACGGTTCAGACGCTGTAGAGCTATTACTGTTTTTAAACAAGATTCTGGAAATCTTGGTTTTTTTAAAATAATCGCTAACTTCTTTATTAAGGGTTCAGCCGCTGTAGAGCTAGTACTGTTTTTAACAAAGATTTAAGAAATCTCCGTTTTTTTTAAAGAATCGCTAAGTTCTTTATCAACGGTTCAAACGCTGTAGAGCTATTACTGTTTTTAACCAGGATACTGGAAATCTTGGTTTTTTTAAAGGAATCGCTAACTTCTTTATTAAGGGTTCAGCCGCTGTAGAGCTAGTACTGTTTTTAACCAAGATTCTGGAAGTCTTGGTTTTTTTAAAAGAATCGCTAACTTCTTTATTAACGGTTCAGCCGCTGTAGAGCTATTACTGTTTTTAACAAGGATTTAAGAAATCTTGGTTTTTCAAAAGAATCGCTAACTTCCTTATCAACGGTTCAGACGCTGTAGAGCTATTACTGTTTTTAACCAAGATTCTGGGAATCTTGGTTTTTTTAAAAGAATCGCTAAGTTCTTTATCAACGGTTTAGACGCTGTAGAGCTATTACTGTTTTTATAAAAGATTTTATAAATCTTTGTTTTTTTAAAAGAATCGCTAACTTCTTTATTAACGGTTCGGACGCTGTAGAGATATTACTGTTTTTAACCAAGATTCTGGAATTCTTGGTTTTTTTAAAAGAATCGCTAAGTTCCTTATCAACGGTTCAACCGCTGTAGAGCTATTACTGTTTTTAACCAGGATTCTGGAAATCTTGGTTTTTTTTAAGGAATCGCTAACTTCTTTATTAAGGGTTCAACCGCTGTAGAGCTAGTACTGTTTTTAACAAAGATTTAAGAAATCTCCGTTTTTTTAAAAGAATCGCTAAGTTCTTTATCAACGGTTCAGACGCTGTAGAGCTATTACTGTTTTTAACTAAGATTCTGGGAATCTTAGTTTTTTTAAAAGAATCGCTAAGTTCTTTATCAACGGTTCGGACGCTGTAGAGATATTAATGTTTTAACCAAGATTTTGGAATTCTTGGTTTATTTAATAGAATCGCTAAGTTCCTTATCAACGGTTCAACCGCTGTAGAGCTATTACTGTTTTTAACCAGGATCCTGGAAATCTTGGTTTTTTTAAAGGAATCGCTAACTTCTTTATTAAGGGTTCAGCCGCTGTAGAGCTAGTACTGTTTTTAACAAAGATTTAAGAAATCGTGGTTTTTTAAAAAGAATCGCCTAGTTCTTTATCAACGGTTCAGCCGCTGTAGAGCTATTACTATTTTTAACCAAGATTCTGGAAATCTTGGTTTTTTTTAAAAGAATCGCTAACTACTTTATTAAGGTTTCAGCCGCTGTAGAGCTAGTACTGTTTTTAACAAAGATTTAAGAAATCTCCGTTTTTTTAAAAGAATCGCTAAGTTCTTTATCAACGGTTCAGACGCTGTAGAGCTATTACTGTTTTTAACCAAGATTCTGGGAATCTTGGTTTTTTTAAAAGAATCGCTAAGTTCTTTATCAACGGTTCAGGCGCTGTAGAGCTATTACTGCTTTTAACAAAAATTTAAAAAATCTTGGTTTTTTTAAAAGAATCGCTAAGTTCCTTATCAACGGTTCAACCGCTGTAGACCTATTACTGTTTTTAACCAGGATTCTGGAAATCTTGGTTTTTTTAAAGGAATCGCTAACTTTTTTATTAACGGTTCAGCTGCTGTAGAGCTATTACTGTTTTTAACAAAGATTTAAGAAATCTTGGTTTTTTCAAAAGAATCGCTAAGTTCTTTATCAACGGTTTAGACGCTGTAGAGCTATTACTGTTTTTATAAAAGATTTTATAAATCTTTGTTTTTTTAAAAGAATCGCTAACTTCTTTATTAACGGTTCGGACGCTGTAGAGATATTACTGTTTTTAACCAAGATTCTGGAAATCTTGGTTTTTTTAAAAGAATCGCTAAGTTCCTTATCAACGGTTCAACCGCTGTAGAGCTATTACTGTTTTTAACCAGGATTCTGGAAATCTTGGTTTTTTTTAAGGAATCGCTAACTTCTTTATTAAGGGTTCAACCGCTGTAGAGCTAGTACTGTTTTTAACAAAGATTTAAGAAATCTCCGTTTTTTTAAAAGAATCGCTAAGTTCTTTATCAACGGTTCAGACGCTGTAGAGCTATTACTGTTTTTAACTAAGATTCTGGGAATCTTGGTTTTTTCAAAAGAATTGCTAAGTTCCTTATCAACGGTTCAACCGCTGTAGAGCTATTACTGTTTTTAACCAGGATTCTGGAAATCTTGGTTTTTTTAAAGGAATCGCTAACTTCTTTATTAAGGGTTCAGCCGCTGTAAAGCTAGTACTGTTTTTAACAAAGATTTAAGAAATCGTGGTTTTTTAAAAAGAATCGCCTAGTTCTTTATCAACGGTTCAGACGCTGTAGAGCTAATACTGTTTTTAACCAAGATTCTGGAAATCTTGGTTTTTTTAAAAGAATCGCTAAGTTCTTTATAAACGGTTCAGCCGCTGTAGAGCTATTCCTGTTTTTAACCAAGATTCTGGAAATCTTGGTTTTTTTTAAAAGAATCGCTAACTTCTTTATTAAGGGTTCAGCCGCTGTCGAGCTAGTACTGTTTTTAACAAAGATTTAAGAAATCGTGGGTTTTTAAAAAGAATCGCCTAGTTCTTTATTAACGGTTCGGACGCTTTAGAGCTATTACTGTTTTTAACCAAGATTCTGGAAAATTGGTTTTTTTAAAAGAATCGCTAACTTTTTTATTAACGGTTCAGCCGCTGTAGAGCTATTACTGTTTTTAACAAGGATTTAAGAAATCTTGGTTTTTTCAAAAGAATCGCTAACTTCCTTATCAACGGTTCAGACGCTGTAGAGCTATTACTGTATTTAACCAAGATTCTGGGAATCTTGGTTTTTTTAAAAGAATCGCTAAGTTCTTTATCAACGGTTCAAACGCTGTAGAGCTATTACTGTTTTTAAACAAGATTCTGGAAATCTTGGTTTTTTTAAAAGAATCGCTAACTTTTTTATTAACGGTTCAGGCGCTGTAGAGCTATTACTGCTTTTAACAAAAATTTAAAAAATCTTGGTTTTTTTAAAAGAATCGCTAAGTTCCTTATCAACGGTTCAACCGCTGTAGAGCTATTTCTGTTTTTAACCAGGATTCTGGAAATCTTGGTTTTTTTAAAGGAATCGCTAACTTTTTTATTAACGGTGCAGCTGCTGTAGAGCTATTACTGTTTTTAACAAAGATTTAAGAAATCTTGGTTTTTTCAAAAAAATCGCTAAGTTCTTTATCAACGGTTTAGACGCTGTAGAGCTATTACTGTTTTTATAAAAGATTTTATAAATCTTTGTTTTTTTAAAAGAATCGCTAACTTCTTTATTAACGGTTCGGACGCTGTAGAGATATTACTGTTTTTAACCAAGATTCTGGAATTCTTGGTTTTTTTAAAAGAATCGCTAAGTTCCTTATCAACGGTTCAACCGCTGTAGAGCTATTACTGTTTTTAACCAGGATTCTGGAAATCTTGGTTTTATTTAAGGAATCGCTAACTTCTTTATTAAGGGTTCAACCGCTGTAGAGCTAGTACTGTTTTTAACAAAGATTTAAGAAATCTCCGTTTTTTTAAAAGAATCGCTAAGTTCTTTATCAACGGTTCAGACGCTGTAGAGCTATTACTGTTTTTAACTAAGATTCTGGGAATCTTGGTTTTTTTAAAAGAATCGCTAAGTTCTTTATCAACGGTTCGGACGCTGTAGAGATATTACTGTTTTTAACCAAGATTCTGGAAATCTTGGTTTTTTTTAAAAGAATCGCTAACTTCTTTATTAAGGGTTCAGCCGCTGTAGAGCTAGTACTGTTTTTAACAAAGATTTAAGAAATCTCCGTTTTTTTAAAAGAATCGCTAAGTTCTTTATCAACGGTTCAGACGCTGTAGAGCTATTACTGTTTTTAAACAAGATTCTGGAAATCTTGGTTTTTTTAAAATAATCGCTAACTTCTTTATTAAGGGTTCAGCCGCTGTAGAGCTAGTACTGTTTTTAACAAAGATTTAAGAAATCTCCGTTTTTTTAAAAGAATCGCTAAGTTCTTTATCAACGGTTCAGACGCTGTAGAGCTATTACTGTTTTTAACCAGGATACTGGAAATCTTGGTTTTTTTAAAGGAATCGCTAACTTCTTTATTAAGGGTTCAGCCGCTGTAGAGCTAGTACTGTTTTTAACCAGGATTCTGGAAATCTTGGTTTTTTTAAAGGAATCGCTAACTTTTTTATTAACGGTTCAGCTGCTGTAGAGCTATTACTGTTTTTAACAAAGATTTAAGAAATCTTGGTTTTTTCAAAAGAATCGCTAAGTTCTTTATCAACGGTTTAGACGCTGTAGAGCTATTACTGTTTTTATAAAAGATTTTATAAATCTTTGTTTTTTTAAAAGAATCGCTAACTTCTTTATTAACGGTTCGGACGCTGTAGAGATATTACTGTTTTTAACCAAGATTCTGGAAATCTTGGTTTTTTTAAAAGAATCGCTAAGTTCCTTATCAACGGTTCAACCGCTGTAGAGCTATTACTGTTTTTAACCAGGATTCTGGAAATCTTGGTTTTTTTTAAGGAATCGCTAACTTCTTTATTAAGGGTTCAACCGCTGTAGAGCTAGTACTGTTTTTAACAAAGATTTAAGAAATCTCCGTTTTTTTAAAAGAATCGCTAAGTTCTTTATCAACGGTTCAGACGCTGTAGAGCTATTACTGTTTTTAACTAAGATTCTGGGAATCTTGGTTTTTTCAAAAGAATTGCTAAGTTCCTTATCAACGGTTCAACCGCTGTAGAGCTATTACTGTTTTTAACCAGGATTCTGGAAATCTTGGTTTTTTTAAAGGAATCGCTAACTTCTTTATTAAGGGTTCAGCCGCTGTAAAGCTAGTACTGTTTTTAACAAAGATTTAAGAAATCGTGGTTTTTTAAAAAGAATCGCCTAGTTCTTTATCAACGGTTCAGACGCTGTAGAGCTAATACTGTTTTTAACCAAGATTCTGGAAATCTTGGTTTTTTTAAAAGAATCGCTAAGTTCTTTATAAACGGTTCAGCCGCTGTAGAGCTATTCCTGTTTTTAACCAAGATTCTGGAAATCTTGGTTTTTTTTAAAAGAATCGCTAACTTCTTTATTAAGGGTTCAGCCGCTGTCGAGCTAGTACTGTTTTTAACAAAGATTTAAGAAATCGTGGGTTTTTAAAAAGAATCGCCTAGTTCTTTATTAACGGTTCGGACGCTTTAGAGCTATTACTGTTTTTAACCAAGATTCTGGAAAATTGGTTTTTTTAAAAGAATCGCTAACTTTTTTATTAACGGTTCAGCCGCTGTAGAGCTATTACTGTTTTTAACAAGGATTTAAGAAATCTTGGTTTTTTCAAAAGAATCGCTAACTTCCTTATCAACGGTTCAGACGCTGTAGAGCTATTACTGTATTTAACCAAGATTCTGGGAATCTTGGTTTTTTTAAAAGAATCGCTAAGTTCTTTATCAACGGTTCAAACGCTGTAGAGCTATTACTGTTTTTAAACAAGATTCTGGAAATCTTGGTTTTTTTAAAAGAATCGCTAACTTTTTTATTAACGGTTCAGGCGCTGTAGAGCTATTACTGCTTTTAACAAAAATTTAAAAAATCTTGGTTTTTTTAAAAGAATCGCTAAGTTCCTTATCAACGGTTCAACCGCTGTAGAGCTATTTCTGTTTTTAACCAGGATTCTGGAAATCTTGGTTTTTTTAAAGGAATCGCTAACTTTTTTATTAACGGTGCAGCTGCTGTAGAGCTATTACTGTTTTTAACAAAGATTTAAGAAATCTTGGTTTTTTCAAAAAAATCGCTAAGTTCTTTATCAACGGTTTAGACGCTGTAGAGCTATTACTGTTTTTATAAAAGATTTTATAAATCTTTGTTTTTTTAAAAGAATCGCTAACTTCTTTATTAACGGTTCGGACGCTGTAGAGATATTACTGTTTTTAACCAAGATTCTGGAATTCTTGGTTTTTTTAAAAGAATCGCTAAGTTCCTTATCAACGGTTCAACCGCTGTAGAGCTATTACTGTTTTTAACCAGGATTCTGGAAATCTTGGTTTTATTTAAGGAATCGCTAACTTCTTTATTAAGGGTTCAACCGCTGTAGAGCTAGTACTGTTTTTAACAAAGATTTAAGAAATCTCCGTTTTTTTAAAAGAATCGCTAAGTTCTTTATCAACGGTTCAGACGCTGTAGAGCTATTACTGTTTTTAACTAAGATTCTGGGAATCTTGGTTTTTTTAAAAGAATCGCTAAGTTCTTTATCAACGGTTCGGACGCTGTAGAGATATTACTGTTTTTAACCAAGATTCTGGAAATCTTGGTTTTTTTTAAAAGAATCGCTAACTTCTTTATTAAGGGTTCAGCCGCTGTAGAGCTAGTACTGTTTTTAACAAAGATTTAAGAAATCTCCGTTTTTTTAAAAGAATCGCTAAGTTCTTTATCAACGGTTCAGACGCTGTAGAGCTATTACTGTTTTTAAACAAGATTCTGGAAATCTTGGTTTTTTTAAAATAATCGCTAACTTCTTTATTAAGGGTTCAGCCGCTGTAGAGCTAGTACTGTTTTTAACAAAGATTTAAGAAATCTCCGTTTTTTTAAAAGAATCGCTAAGTTCTTTATCAACGGTTCAGACGCTGTAGAGCTATTACTGTTTTTAACCAGGATACTGGAAATCTTGGTTTTTTTAAAGGAATCGCTAACTTCTTTATTAAGGGTTCAGCCGCTGTAGAGCTAGTACTGTTTTTAACCATGATTCTGGAAGTCTTGGTTTTTTTAAAAGAATCGCTAACTTCTTTATTAACGGTTCAGCCGCTGTAGAGCTATTACTGTTTTTAACAAAGATTTAAGAAATCGTGGTTTTTTAAAAAGAATCGCCTAGTTCTTTATTAACGGTTCGGACGCTTTAGAGCTATTACTGTTTTTAACCAAGATTCTGGAAATCTTGGTTTTTTTAAAAGAATCGCTAAGTTCCTTATAACCGGTTCAACCGCTGTAGAGCTATTACTGTTTTTAACCAGGATTCTGGAAATCTTGGTTTTTTTAAAGGAATCGCTAACTTCTTTATTAAGGGTTCAGCCGCTGTAGAGCTAGTACTGTTTTTAACCAAGATTCTGGAAATCTTGGTTTTTTTAAAAGAATCGCTAACTTCTTTATTAACGGTTTAGCTGCTGTAGAGCTAGTACTGTTTTTAACAAAGATTTAAGAAATCTTGGTTTTTTGAAAAGAATCGCTAAGTACTTTATCAACGGTTCAGACGCTGTAGAGCTATTACTGTTTTTATAAAAGATTTTATAAATCTTGGTTTTTTTAAAAGAATCGCTAACTTCTTTATTAACGGTTCAGCCGCTGTAGAGCTATTACTGTTTTTAACCAGGATTTTGGAAATCTTGGTTTTTTTAATTGAATCGCTAAGTTCTTTATCAAGGGTTCGGCCGCTGTAGAGCTATTACTGTTTTTAACCAAGATTCTGGAAATCTTGGTTTTTTTAAAAGAATCGCTAAGTTCCTTATTAACGATTCAACCGCTGTAGAGCTATTACTGTTTTTAACCAGGATTCTGGAAATCTTGGTTTTTTTAAAAGAATCTTTAACTTCTTCTCTTAAGGGTTCAGCCGCTGTAGAGCTAGTACTGTTTTTAACCAAGATTTTGGAAATCTTGGTTTTTTTAAAAGAATCGCTAACTTTTTTATTAACGGTTCAGGCGCTGTAGAGCTATTACTGCTTTTAACAAAAATTTAAAAAATCTTGGTTTTTTTAAAAGAATCGCTAAGTTCCTTATCAACGGTTCAACCGCTGTAGAGCTATTACTGTTTTTAACCAGGATTCTGGAAATCTTGGTTTTTTTAAAGGAATCGCTAAGTTCTTTATAAACGGTTCAGCCGCTGTAGAGCTATTACTGTTTTTAACCAAGATTCTGGAAATCTTGGTTTTTTTTAAAAGAATCGCTAACTTCTTTATTAAGGGTTCAGCCGCTGTAGAGCTAGTACTGTTTTTAACAAAGATTTAAGAAATCTCCGTTTTTTTAAAAGAATCGCTAAGTTCTTTATCAACGGTTCAGACGCTGTAGAGCTATTACTGTTTTTAAACAAGATTCTGGAAATCTTGGTTTTTTTAAAATAATCGCTAACTTCTTTATTAAGGGTTCAGCCGCTGTAGAGCTAGTACTGTTTTTAACAAAGATTTAAGAAATCTCCGTTTTTTTAAAAGAATCGCTAACTTTTTTATTAACGGTTCAGCCGCTGTAGAGCTATTACTGTTTTTAACAAAGATTTAAGAAATCTTGGTTTTTTTAAAAGAATCGCTGAGTTCTTTATCAACGGTTTAGACGCTGTAGAGCTATTACTGTTTTTATAAAAGATTTTATAAATCTTGGTTTTTTTAAAAGAATCGCTAACTTCTTTATAAACGGTTCAGCCGCTGTAGAGCTATTACTGTTTTTAACAAAGATTTAAGAAATCTTGGATTTTTCAAAAGAATCGCTAACTTCCTTATCAACGGTTCAGACGCTGTAGAGCTAGAACTGTTTTTAACAAAGATTTAAGAAATCTCCGTTTTTTTAAAAGAATCGCTAAGTTCTTTATCAACGGTTCAGACGCTGTAGAGCTATTACTGTTTTTAACCAGGATACTGGAAATCTTGGTTTTTTTAAAGAAATCGCTAACTTCTTTATTAAGGGTTCAGCCGCTGTAGAGCTAGTACTGGTTTTAACCAAGATTCTGGAAGTCTTGGTTTTTTTAAAAGAATCGCTAACTTCTTTATTAACGGTTTAGCTGCTGTAGAGCTAGTACTGTTTTTAACAAAGATTTAAGAAATCTTGGTTTTTTGAAAAGAATCGCTAAGTACTTTATCAACGGTTCAGACGCTGTAGAGCTATTACTGTTTTTAACCAAGATTTTGGAAATCTTGGTTTTTTTAAAAGAATCGCTAACTTCTTTATAAACGGTTCAGCCGCTGTAGAGCTATTACTGTTTTTAACAAAGATTTAAGAAATCTTGGATTTTTCAAAAGAATCGCTAACTTCCTTATCAACGGTTCAGACGCTGTAGAGCTAGAACTGTTTTTAACAAAGATTTAAGAAATCTCCGTTTTTTTAAAAGAATCGCTAAGTTCTTTATCAACGGTTCAGACGCTGTAGAGCTATTACTGTTTTTAACCAGGATACTGGAAATCTTGGTTTTTTTAAAGAAATCGCTAACTTCTTTATTAAGGGTTCAGCCGCTGTAGAGCTAGTACTGGTTTTAACCAAGATTCTGGAAGTCTTGGTTTTTTTAAAAGAATCGCTAACTTCTTTATTAACGGTTTAGCTGCTGTAGAGCTAGTACTGTTTTTAACAAAGATTTAAGAAATCTTGGTTTTTTGAAAAGAATCGCTAAGTACTTTATCAACGGTTCAGACGCTGTAGAGCTATTACTGTTTTTAACCAAGATTTTGGAAATCTTGGTTTTTTTAAAAGAATCGCTAACTTTTTTATTAACGGTTCAGGCGCTGTAGAGCTATTACTGCTTTTAACAAAAATTTAAAAAATCTTGGTTTTTTTAAAAGAATCGCTAAGTTCCTTATCAACGGTTCAACCGCTGTAGAGCTATTACTGTTTTTAACCAGGATTCTGGAAATCTTGGTTTTTTTAAAGGAATCGCTAAGTTCTTTATAAACGGTTCAGCCGCTGTAGAGCTATTACTGTTTTTAACCAAGATTCTGGAAATCTTGGTTTTTTTTAAAAGAATCGCTAACTTCTTTATTAAGGGTTCAGCCGCTGTAGAACTAGTACTGTTTTTAACAAAGATTTAAGAAATCTCCGTTTTTTTAAAAGAATCGCTAAGTTCTTTATCAACGGTTCAGACGCTGTAGAGCTATTACTGTTTTTAAACAAGATTCTGGAAATCTTGGTTTTTTTAAAATAATCGCTAACTTCTTTATTAAGGGTTCAGCCGCTGTAGAGCTAGTACTGTTTTTAACAAAGATTTAAGAAATCTCCGTTTTTTTAAAAGAATCGCTAAGTTCTTTATCAACGGTTCAGACGCTGTAGAGCTATTACTGTTTTTAACCAGGATACTGGAAATCTTAGTTTTTTTAAAGGAATCGCTAACTTCTTTATTAAGGGTTCAGCCGCTGTAGAGCTAGTACTGTTTTTAACCATGATTCTGGAAGTCTTGGTTTTTTTAAAAGAATCGCTAACTTCTTTATTAACGGTTCAGCCGCTGTAGAGCTATTACTGTTTTTAACAAAGATTTAAGAAATCGTGGTTTTTTAAAAAGAATCGCCTAGTTCTTTATTAACGGTTCGGACGCTTTAGAGCTATTACTGTTTTTAACCAAGATTCTGGAAATCTTGGTTTTTTTAAAAGAATCGCTAAGTTCCTTATAACCGGTTCAACCGCTGTAGAGCTATTACTGTTTTTAACTAGGATTCTGGAAATCTTGGTTTTTTTAAAGGAATCGCTAACTTCTTTATTAAGGGTTCAGCCGCTGTAGAGCTAGTACTGTTTTTAACCAAGATTCTGGAAATCTTGGTTTTTTTAAAAGAATCGCTAACTTCTTTATTAACGGTTTAGCTGCTGTAGAGCTAGTACTGCTTTTAACAAAAATTTAAAAAATCTTGGTTTTTTTAAAAGAATCGCTAAGTTCCTTATCAACGGTTCAACCGCTGTAGAGCTATTACTGTTTTTAACCAGGATTCTGGAAATCTTGGTTTTTTTAAAGGAATCGCTAAGTTCTTTATAAACGGTTCAGCCGCTGTAGAGCTATTACTGTTTTTAACCAAGATTCTGGAAATCTTGGTTTTTTTTAAAAGAATCGCTAACTTCTTTATTAAGGGTTCAGCCGCTGTAGAACTAGTACTGTTTTTAAAAAAGATTTAAGAAATCTCCGTTTTTTTAAAAGAATCGCTAAGTTCTTTATCAAGGGTTCAGACGCTGTAGAGCTATTACTGTTTTTAAACAAGATTCTGCACGAATTTTAATATAAATTCGCATATTGTAAATTATTTTTTGCAGTATGAATATGATGAAAATAAAACAATTACATAAAACTAAATTACAAGAATCGTCTTATTATTTTCAAAGGTGTAAAAAAATGGATAAATAACAAATGCTGTAGAGCTATTACTGTTTTTAACCAGGATACTGGAAATCTTAGTTTTTTTAAAGGAATCGCTAACTTCTTTATTAAGGGTTCAGCCGCTGTAGAGCTAGTACTGTTTTTAACCATGATTCTGGAAGTCTTGGTTTTTTTAAAAGAATCGCTAACTTCTGTATTAACGGTTCAGCCGCTGTAGAGCTATTACTGTTTTTAACCAGGATTTTGGAAATCTTGGTTTTTTTAATTGAATCGCTAAGTTCTTTATCAAGGGTTCGGCCGCTGTAGAGCTATTACTGTTTTTAACCAAGATTCTGGAAATCTTGGTTTTTTTAAAAGAATCGCTAAGTTCCTTATTAACGATTCAACCGCTGTAGAGCTATTACTGTTTTTAACCAGGATTCTGGAAATCTTGGTTTTTTTAAAAGAATCTTTAACTTCTTCTCTTAAGGGTTCAGCCGCTGTAGAGCTAGTACTGTTTTTAACAAAGATTTAAGAAATCTCCGTTTTTTTAAAAGAATCGCTAAGTTCATTATCAACGGTTCAGACGCTGTAGAGCTATTACTGTTTTTATAAAAGATTTTATAAATCTTGGTTTTTTTAAAAGAATCGCTAAGTTCTTTATCAACGGTTTAGCCGCTGTAGAGCTATTACTGGTTTTAACCAAGATTTTGGAATTCTTTGTTTTTTTAAAAGAATCGCTAACTTTTTTATTAACGGTTCAGGCGCTGTAGAGCTATTACTGCTTTTAACAAAAATTTAAAAAATCTTGGTTTTTTTAAAAGAATCGCTAAGTTCCTTATCAACGGTTCAACCGCTGTAGAGCTATTACTGTTTTTAACCAGGATTCTGGAAATCTTGGTTTTTTTAAAGGAATCGCTAAGTTCTTTATAAACGGTTCAGCCGCTGTAGAGCTATTACTGTTTTTAACCAAGATTCTGGAAATCTTGGTTTTTTTTAAAAGAATCGCTAACTTCTTTATTAAGGGTTCAGCCGCTGTAGAACTAGTACTGTTTTTAACAAAGATTTAAGAAATCTCCGTTTTTTTAAAAGAATCGCTAAGTTCTTTATCAACGGTTCAGACGCTGTAGAGCTATTACTGTTTTTAAACAAGATTCTGGAAATCTTGGTTTTTTTAAAATAATCGCTAACTTCTTTATTAAGGGTTCAGCCGCTGTAGAGCTAGTACTGTTTTTAACAAAGATTTAAGAAATCTCCGTTTTTTTAAAAGAATCGCTAAGTTCTTTATCAACGGTTCAGACGCTGTAGAGCTATTAATGTTTTTAACCAGGATACTGGAAATCTTAGTTTTTTTAAAGGAATCGCTAACTTCTTTATTAAGGGTTCAGCCGCTGTAGAGCTAGTACTGTTTTTAACCATGATTCTGGAAGTCTTGGTTTTTTTAAAAGAATCGCTAACTTCTTTATTAACGGTTCAGCCGCTGTAGAGCTATTACTGTTTTTAACAAAGATTTAAGAAATCGTGGTTTTTTAAAAAGAATCGCCTAGTTCTTTATTAACGGTTCGGACGCTTTAGAGCTATTACTGTTTTTAACCAAGATTCTGGAAATCTTGGTTTTTTTAAAAGAATCGCTAAGTTCCTTATAACCGGTTCAACCGCTGTAGAGCTATTACTGTTTTTAACTAGGATTCTGGAAATCTTGGTTTTTTTAAAGGAATCGCTAACTTCTTTATTAAGGGTTCAGCCGCTGTAGAGCTAGTACTGTTTTTAACCAAGATTCTGGAAATCTTGGTTTTTTTAAAAGAATCGCTAACTTCTTTATTAACGGTTTAGCTGCTGTAGAGCTAGTACTGCTTTTAACAAAAATTTAAAAAATCTTGGTTTTTTTAAAAGAATCGCTAAGTTCCTTATCAACGGTTCAACCGCTGTAGAGCTATTACTGTTTTTAACCAGGATTCTGGAAATCTTCGTTTTTTTAAAGGAATCGCTAAGTTCTTTATAAACGGTTCAGCCGCTGTAGAGCTATTACTGTTTTTAACCAAGATTCTGGAAATCTTGGTTTTTTTTAAAAGAATCGCTAACTTCTTTATTAAGGGTTCAGCCGCTGTAGAACTAGTACTGTTTTTAACAAAGATTTAAGAAATCCCCGTTTTTTTAAAAGAATCGCTAAGTTCTTTATCAACGGTTCAGACGCTGTAGAGCTATTACTGTTTTTAAACAAGATTCTGGAAATCTTGGTTTTTTTAAAATAATCGCTAACTTCTTTATTAAGGGTTCAGCCGCTGTAGAGCTAGTACTGTTTTTAACAAAGATTTAAGAAATCTCCGTTTTTTTAAAAGAATCGCTAAGTTCTTTATCAACGGTTCAGACGCTGTAGAGCTATTACTGTTTTTAACCAGGATACTGGAAATCTTAGTTTTTTTAAAGGAATCGCTAACTTCTTTATTAAGGGTTCAGCCGCTGTAGAGCTAGTACTGTTTTTAACCATGATTCTGGAAGTCTTGGTTTTTTTAAAAGAATCGCTAACTTCTTTATTAACGGTTCAGCCGCTGTAGAGCTATTACTGTTTTTAACAAAGATTTAAGAAATCGTGGTTTTTTAAAAAGAATCGCCTAGTTCTTTATTAACGGTTCGGACGCTTTAGAGCTATTACTGTTTTTAACCAAGATTCTGGAAATCTTGGTTTTTTTAAAAGAATCGCTAAGTTCCTTATAACCGGTTCAACCGCTGTAGAGCTATTACTGTTTTTAACTAGGATTCTGGAAATCTTGGTTTTTTTAAAGGAATCGCTAACTTCTTTATTAAGGGTTCAGCCGCTGTAGAGCTAGTACTGTTTTTAACCAAGATTCTGGAAATCTTGGTTTTTTTAAAAGAATCGCTAACTTCTTTATTAACGGTTTAGCTGCTGTAGAGCTAGTACTGTTTTTAACAAAGATTTAAGAAATCTTGGTTTTTTGAAAAGAATCGCTAAGTACTTTATCAACGGTTCAGACGCTGTAGAGCTATTACTGTTTTTATAAAAGATTTTATAAATCTTGGTTTTTTTAAAAGAATCGCTAACTTCTTTATTAACGGTTCAGCCGCTGTAGAGCTATTACTGTTTTTAACCAGGATTTTGGAAATCTTGGTTTTTTTAATTGAATCGCTAAGTTCTTTATCAAGGGTTCGGCCGCTGTAGAGCTATTACTGTTTTTAACCAAGATTCTGGAAATCTTGGTTTTTTTAAAAGAATCGCTAAGTTCCTTATTAACGATTCAACCGCTGTAGAGCTATTACTGTTTTTAACCAGGATTCTGGAAATCTTGGTTTTTTTAAAAGAATCTTTAACTTCTTCTCTTAAGGGTTCAGACGCTGTAGAGCTATTACTGTTTTTATAAAAGATTTTATAAATCTTGGTTTTTTTAAAAGAATCGCTAAGTTCTTTATCAACGGTTTAGCCGCTGTAGAGCTATTACTGTTTTTAACCAAGATTTTGGAAATCTTGGTTTTTTTAAAAGAATCGCTAACTTTTTTATTAACGGTTCAGGCGCTGTAGAGCTATTACTGCTTTTAACAAAAATTTAAAAAATCTTGGTTTTTTTAAAAGAATCGCTAAGTTCCTTATCAACGGTTCAACCGCTGTAGAGCTATTACTGTTTTTAACCAGGATTCTGGAAATCTTGGTTTTTTTTAAGGAATCGCTAACTTTTTTATTAACGGTTCAGCTGCTGTAGAGCTATTACTGTTTTTAACAAGGATTTAAGAAATCTTGGTTTTTTCAAAAGAATCGCTAACTTCCTTATCAACGGTTCAGACGCTGTAGAGCTATTACTGTTTTTAACCAAGATTCTGGGAATCTTGGTTTTTTTAAAAGAATCGCTAAGTTCTTTATCAACGGTTCAGACGCTGTAGAGCTATTACTGTTTTTAACCAGGATTCTGGAAATCTTGGTTTTTTTAAAGGAATCGCTAACTTTTTTATTAACGGTTCAGCTGCTGTAGAGCTATTACTGTTTTTAACAAAGATTTTAGAAATCTTGGTTTTTTCAAAAAAATCGCTAAGTTCTTTATCAACGGTTTAGACGCTGTAGAGCTATTACTGTTTTTATAAAAGATTTTATAAATCTTTGTTTTTTTAAAAGAATCGCTAACTTCTTTATTAACGGTTCGGACGCTGTAGAGATATAACTGTTTTTAACCAAGATTCTGGAATTCTTGGTTTTTTTAAAAGAATCGCTAAGTTCCTTATCAACGGTTCAACCGCTGTAGAGCTATTACTGTTTTTAACCAGGATTCTGGAAATCTTGGTTTTATTTAAGGAATCGCTAACTTCTTTATTAAGGGTTCAACCGCTGTAGAGCTAGTACTGTTTTTAACAAAGATTTAAGAAATCTCCGTTTTTTTAAAAGAATCGCTAAGTTCTTTATCAACGGTTCAGACGCTGTAGAGCTATTACTGTTTTTAACTAAGATTCTGGGAATCTTGGTTTTTTTAAAAGAATCGCTAAGTTCTTTATCAACGGTTCGGACGCTGTAGAGATATTAATGTTTTAACCAAGATTTTGGAATTTTTGTTTTTTTTAAAAGAATCGCTAAGTTTCTTATCAACGGTTCAACCGCTGTAGAGCTATTACTGTTTTTAACCAGGATTCTGGAAATCTTGGTTTTTTTAAAGGAATCGCTAACTTCTTTATTAAGGGTTCAGCCGCTGTAGAGCTAGTACTGTTTTTAACAAAGATTTCAGAAATCGTGGTTTTTTAAAAAGAATCGCCTAGTTCTTTATCAACGGTTCAGACGCTGTAGAGCTAATACTGTTTTTAACCAAGATTTGGAAATTTTGGTTTTTTTAAAAGAATCGCTAAGTTCTTTATAAACGGTTCAGCCGCTGTAGAGCTATTACTGTTTTTAACCAAGATTCTGGAAATCTTGGTTTTTTTTAAAAGAATCGCTAACTTCTTTATTAAGGGTTCAGCCGCTGTAGAGCTAGTACTGTTTTTAACAAAGATTTAAGAAATCTCCGTTTTTTTAAAAGAATCGCTAAGTTCTTTATCAACGGTTCAGACGCTGTAGAGCTATTACTGTTTTTAAACAAGATTCTGGAAATCTTGGTTTTTTTAAAATAATCGCTAACTTCTTTATTAAGGGTTCAGCCGCTGTAGAGCTAGTACTGTTTTTAACAAAGATTTAAGAAATCTCCGTTTTTTTAAAAGAATCGCTAAGTTCTTTATCAACGGTTCAGACGCTGTAGAGCTATTACTGTTTTTAACCAGGATACTGGAAATCTTCGTTTTTTTAAAGGAATCGCTAACTTCTTTATTAAGGGTTCAGCCGCTGTAGAGCTAGTACTGTTTTTAACCATGATTCTGGAAGTCTTGGTTTTTTTTAAAAGAATCGCTAACTTCTTTATTAACGGTTCAGCCGCTGTAGAGCTATTACTGTTTTTAACAAAGATTTAAGAAATCGTGGTTTTTTGAAAAGAATCGCTAAGTACTTTATCAACGGTTCAGACGCTGTAGAGCTATTACTGTTTTTATAAAAGATTTTATAAATCTTGGTTTTTTTAAAAGAATCGCTAACTTCTTTATTAACGGTTCGGACGCTTTAGAGCTATTACTGTTTTTAACCAAGATTCTGGAAATCTTGGTTTTTTTAAAAGAATCGCTAAGTTCCTTATAACCGGTTCAACCGCTGTAGAGCTATTACTGTTTTTAACCAGGATTCTGGAAATCTTGGTTTTTTTAAAGGAATCGCTAACTTCTTTATTAAGGGTTCAGCCGCTGTAGAGCTAGTACTGTTTTTAACCAAGATTCTGGAAATCTTGGTTTTTTTAAAAGAATCGCTAACTTCTTTATTAACGGTTTAGCTGCTGTAGAGCTAGTACTGTTTTTAACAAAGATTTAAGAAATCTTGGTTTTTTGAAAAGAATCGCTAAGTACTTTATCAACGGTTCAGACGCTGTAGAGCTATTACTGTTTTTATAAAAGATTTTATAAATCTTGGTTTTTTTAAAAGAATCGCTAACTTCTTTATTAACGGTTCAGCCGCTGTAGAGCTATTACTGTTTTTAACCAGGATTTTGGAAATCTTGGTTTTTTTAATTGAATCGCTAAGTTCTTTATCAAGGGTTCGGCCGCTGTAGAGCTATTACTGTTTTTAACCAAGATTCTGGAAATCTTGGTTTTTTTAAAAGAATCGCTAAGTTCCTTATTAACGATTCAACCGCTGTAGAGCTATTACTGTTTTTAACCAGGATTCTGGAAATCTTGGTTTTTTTAAAAGAATCTTTAACTTCTTCTATTAAGGGTTCAGCCGCTGTAGAGCTAGTACTGTTTTTAACAAAGATTTAAGAAATCTCCGTTTTTTTAAAAGAATCGCTAAGTTCATTATCAACGGTTCAGACGCTGTAGAGCTATTACTGTTTTTATAAAAGATTTTATAAATCTTGGTTTTTTTAAAAGAATCGCTAAGTTCTTTATCAACGGTTTAGCCGCTGTAGAGCTATTACTGTTTTTAACCAAGATTTTAGAAATCTTGGTTTTTTTAAAAGAATCTCTAAGTTCTTTATCAACGGTTCAGACGCTGTAGAGCTATTACTGTTTTTATAAAAGATTTTATAAATCTTGGTTTTTTTAAAAGAATCGCTAACTTCTTTATTAAGGGTTAAGCCGCTGTAGAGCTAGTACTGTTTTTAACAAAGATTTAAGAAATCTCCGTTTTTTTAAAAGAATCGCTAACTTTTTTATTAACGGTTCAGCCGCTGTAGAGCTATTACTGTTTTTAACAAAGATTTAAGAAATCTTGGTTTTTTCAAAAGAATCGCTGAGTTCTTTATCAACGGTTTAGACGCTGTAGAGCTATTACTGTTTTTATAAAAGATTTAAGAAATCTTGGTTTTTTTAAAAGAATCGCTAACTTCTTTATTAAGGGTTCAGCCGCTGTAGAGCTAGTACTGTTTTTAACAAAGATTTAAGAAATCTCCGTTTTTTTAAAAGAATCGCTAACTTTTTTATTAACGGTTCAGCCGCTGTAGAGCTATTACTGTTTTT
Organism: Ganaspis brasiliensis; assembly: GCA_037103525.1. Lineage (NCBI taxonomy): Eukaryota > Metazoa > Arthropoda > Insecta > Hymenoptera > Figitidae > Ganaspis > Ganaspis brasiliensis. Next base: position 49,770 of record JAZKLR010000648.1, on the reverse strand, counting down.
AACAAAGATTTAAGAAATCTTGGTTTTTTTAAAAGAATCGCTGAGTTCTTTATCAACGGTTTAGACGCTGTAGAGCTATTACTGTTTTTATAAAAGATTTTATAAATCTTGGTTTTTTTAAAAGAATCGCTAACTTCTTTATAAACGGTTCAGCCGCTGTAGAGCTATTACTGTTTTTAACAAAGATTTAAGAAATCTTGGTTTTTTCAAAAGAATCGCTAACTTCCTTATCAACGGTTCAGACGCTGTAGAGCTAGAACTGTTTTTAACAAAGATTTAACAAATCTCCGTTTTTTTAAAAGAATCGCTAAGTTCTTTATCAACGGTTCAGACGCTGTAGAGCTATTACTGTTTTTAACCAGGATACTGGAAATCTTTGTTTTTTTAAAGAAATCGCTAACTTCTTTATTAAGGGTTCAGCCGCTGTAGAGCTAGTACTGTTTTTAACCAAGATTCTGGAAGTCTTGGTTTTTTTAAAAGAATCGCTAACTTCTTTATTAACGGTTCAGCCGCTGTAGAGCTATTACTGTTTTTAACAAGGATTTAAGAAAACTTGGTTTTTTCAAAAGAATCGCTAACTTCTTTATTAACGGTTTAGCCGCTGTAGAGCTATTACTGTTTTTAACAAAGATTTAAGAAATCGTGGTTTTTTAAAAAGAATCGCTAACTTCTTTATTAACGGTTCGGACGCTGTAGAGCTATTACTGTTTTTAACCAGGATACTGGAAATCTTGGTTTTTTTAAAGGAATCGCTAACTTCTTTATTAAGGGTTCAGCCGCTGTAGAGCTAGTACTGTTTTTAACCATGATTCTGGAAGTCTTGGTTTTTTTAAACGAATCGCTAACTTCTTTATTAACGGTTCAGCCGCTGTAGAGCTATTACTGTTTTTAACAAAGATTTAAGAAATCGTGGTTTTTTAAAAAGAATCGCCTAGTTCTTTATTAACGGTTCGGACGCTTTAGAGCTATTACTGTTTTTAACCAAGATTCTGGAAATCTTGGTTTTTTTAAAAGAATCGCTAAGTTCCTTATAACCGGTTCAACCGCTGTAGAGCTATTACTGTTTTTAACCAGGATTCTGGAAATCTTGGTTTTTTTAAAGGAATCGCTAACTTCTTTATTAAGGGTTCAGCCGCTGTAGAGCTAGTACTGTTTTTAACCAAGATTCTGGAAATCTTGGTTTTTTTAAAAGAATCGCTAACTTCTTTATTAACGGTTTAGCTGCTGTAGAGCTAGTACTGTTTTTAACAAAGATTTAAGAAATCTTGGTTTTTTGAAAAGAATCGCTAAGTACTTTATCAACGGTTCAGACGCTGTAGAGCTATTACTGTTTTTAACCAGGATACTGGAAATCTTGGTTTTTTTAAAGGAATCGCTAACTTCTTTATTAAGGGTTCAGCCGCTGTAGAGCTAGTACTGTTTTTAACCATGATTCTGGAAGTCTTGGTTTTTTTAAAAGAATCGCTAACTTCTTTATTAACGGTTCAGCCGCTGTAGAGCTATTACTGTTTTTAACAAAGATTTAAGAAATCGTGTTTTTTTAAAAAGAATCGCCTAGTTCTTTATTAACGGTTCGGACGCTTTAGAGCTATTACTGTTTTTAACCAAGATTCTGGAAATCTTGGTTTTTTTAAAAGAATCGCTAAGTTCCTTATAACCGGTTCAACCGCTGTAGAGCTATTACTGTTTTTAACCAGGATTCTGGAAATCTTGGTTTTTTGAAAAGAATCGCTAAGTACTTTATCAACGGTTCAGACGCTGTAGAGCTATTACTGTTTTTATAAAAGATTTTATAAATCTTGGTTTTTCTAAAAGAATCGCTAACTTCTTTATTAACGGTTCAGCCGCTGTAGAGCTATTACTGTTTTTAACCAGGATTTTGGAAATCTTGGTTTTTTTAATTGAATCGCTAAGTTCTTTATCAAGGGTTCGGCCGCTGTAGAGCTATTACTGTTTTTAACCAAGATTCTGGAAATCTTGGTTTTTTTAAAAGAATCGCTAAGTTCCTTATTAACGATTCAACCGCTGTAGAGCTATTACTGTTTTTAACGAGGATTCTGGAAATCTTGGTTTTTTTAAAAGAATCTTTAACTTCTTCTATTAAGGGTTCAGCCGCTGTAGAGCTAGTACTGTTTTTAACAAAGATTTAAGAAATCTCCGTTTTTTTAAAAGAATCGCTAAGTTCATTATCAACGGTTCAGACGCTGTAGAGCTATTACTGTTTTTATAAAAGATTTTATAAATCTTGGTTTTTTTAAAAGAATCGCTAAGTTCTTTATCAACGGTTTAGCCGCTGTAGAGCTATTACTGTTTTTAACCAAGATTTTAGAAATCTTGGTTTTTTTAAAAGAATCTCTAAGTTCTTTATCAACGGTTCAGACGCTGTAGAGCTATTACTGTTTTTATAAAAGATTTTATAAATCTTGGTTTTTTTAAAAGAATCGCTAACTTCTTTATTAAGGGTTCAGCCGCTGTAGAGCTAGTACTGTTTTTAACAAAGATTTAAGAAATCTCCGTTTTTTTAAAAGAATCGCTAACTTTTTTATTAACGGTTCAGCCGCTGTAGAGCTATTACTGTTTTTAACAAAGATTTAAGAAATCTTGGTTTTTTCAAAAGAATCGCTGAGTTCTTTATCAACGGTTTAGACGCTGTAGAGCTATTACTGTTTTTATAAAAGATTTAAGAAATCTTGGTTTTTTTAAAAGAATCGCTAACTTCTTTATTAAGGGTTCAGCCGCTGTAGAGCTAGTACTGTTTTTAACAAAGATTTAAGAAATCTCCGTTTTTTTAAAAGAAGCGCTAACTTTTTTATTAACGGTTCAGCCGCTGTAGAGCTATTACTGTTTTTAACAAAGATTTAAGAAATCTTGGTTTTTTTAAAAGAATCGCTGAGTTCTTTATCAACGGTTTAGACGCTGTAGAGCTATTACTGTTTTTATAAAAGATTTTATAAATCTTGGTTTTTTTAAAAGAATCGCTAACTTCTTTATAAACGGTTCAGCCGCTGTAGAGCTATTACTGTTTTTAACAAAGATTTAAGAAATCTTGGTTTTTTCAAAAGAATCGCTAACTTCCTTATCAACGGTTCAGACGCTGTAGAGCTAGAACTGTTTTTAACAAAGATTTAAGAAATCTCCGTTTTTTTAAAAGAATCGCTAAGTTCTTTATCAACGGTTCAGACGCTGTAGAGCTATTACTGTTTTTAACAAGGATTTAAGAAATCTTGGTTTTTTCAAAAGAATCGCTAACTTCTTTATTAACAGTTTAGCCGCTGTAGAGCTATTACTGTTTTTAACAAAGATTTAAGAAATCGTGGTTTTTTAAAAAGAATCGCTAACTTCTTTATTAACGGTTCGGACGCTGTAGAGCTATTACTGTTTTTAACCAGGATACTGGAAATCTTGGTTTTTTTAAAGGAATCGCTAACTTCTTTATTAAGGGTTCAGCCGCTGTAGAGCTAGTACTGTTTTTAACCATGATTCTGGAAGTCTTGGTTTTTTTAAAAGAATCGCTAACTTCTTTATTAACGGTTCAGCCGCTGTAGAGCTATTACTGTTTTTAACAAAGATTTAAGAAATCGTGGTTTTTTAAAAAGAATCGCCTAGTTCTTTATTAACGGTTCGGACGCTTTAGAGCTATTACTGTTTTTAACCAAGATTCTGGAAATCTTGGTTTTTTTAAAAGAATCGCTAAGTTCCTTATAACCGGTTCAACCGCTGTAGAGCTATTACTGTTTTTAACCAGGATTCTGGAAATCTTGGTTTTTTTAAAGGAATCGCTAACTTCTTTATTAAGGGTTCAGCCGCTGTAGAGCTAGTACTGTTTTTAACCAAGATTCTGGAAATCTTGGTTTTTTTAAAAGAATCGCTAACTTCTTTATTAACGGTTTAGCTGCTGTAGAGCTAGTACTGTTTTTAACAAAGATTTAAGAAATCTTGGTTTTTTGAAAAGAATCGCTAAGTACTTTATCAACGGTTCAGACGCTGTAGAGCTATTACTGTTTTTAACCAGGATACTGGAAATCTTGGTTTTTTTAAAGGAATCGCTAACTTCTTTATTAAGGGTTCAGCCGCTGTAGAGCTAGTACTGTTTTTAACCATGATTCTGGAAGTCTTGGTTTTTTTAAAAGAATCGCTAACTTCTTTATTAACGGTTCAGCCGCTGTAGAGCTATTACTGTTTTTAACAAAGATTTAAGAAATCGTGGTTTTTTAAAAAGAATCGCCTAGTTCTTTATTAACGGTTCGGACGCTTTAGAGCTATTACTGTTTTTAACCAAGATTCTGGAAATCTTGGTTTTTTTAAAAGAATCGCTAAGTTCCTTATAACCGGTTCAACCGCTGTAGAGCTATTACTGTTTTTAACCAGGATTCTGGAAATCTTGGTTTTTTTAAAGGAATCGCTAACTTCTTTATTAAGGGTTCAACCGCTGTAGAGCTATTACTGTTTTTAACCAGGATTTTGGAAATCTTGGTTTTTTTAATTGAATCGCTAAGTTCTTTATCAAGGGTTCGGCCGCTGTAGAGCTATTACTGTTTTTAACCAAGATTCTGGAAATCTTGGTTTTTTTAAAAGAATCGCTAAGTTCCTTATTAACGATTCAACCGCTGTAGAGCTATTACTGTTTTTAACGAGGATTCTGGAAATCTTGGTTTTTTTAAAAGAATCTTTAACTTCTTCTATTAAGGGTTCAGCCGCTTTAGAGCTAGTACTGTTTTTAACAAAGATTTAAGAAATCTCCGTTTTTTTAAAAGAATCGCTAAGTTCATTATCAACGGTTCAGACGCTGTAGAGCTATTACTGTTTTTATAAAAGATTTTATAAATCTTGGTTTTTTTAAAAGAATCGCTAAGTTTTTTATCAACGGTTTAGCCGCTGTAGAGCTATTACTGTTTTTAACCAAGATTTTAGAAATCTTGGTTTTTTTAAAAGAATCTCTAAGTTCTTTATCAACGGTTCAGACGCTGTAGAGCTATTACTGTTTTTATAAAAGATTTTATAAATCTTGGTTTTTTTAAAAGAATCGCTAACTTCTTTATTAAGGGTTCAGCCGCTGTAGAGCTAGTACTGTTTTTAACAAAGATTTAAGAAATCTCCGTTTTTTTAAAAGAATCGCTAACTTTTTTATTAACGGTTCAGCCGCTGTAGAGCTATTACTGTTTTTAACAAAGATTTAAGAAATCTTGGTTTTTTCAAAAGAATCGCTGAGTTCTTTATCAACGGTTTAGACGCTGTAGAGCTATTACTGGTTTTATAAAAGATTTAAGAAATCTTGGTTTTTTTAAAAGAATCGCTGAGTTCTTTATCAACGGTTTAGACGCTGTAGAGCTATTACTGTTTTTATAAAAGATTTTATAAATCTTGGTTTTTTTAAAAGAATCGCTAACTTCTTTATAAACGGTTCAGCCGCTGTAGAGCTATTACTGTTTTTAACAAAGATTTAAGAAATCTTGGTTTTTTCAAAAGAATCGCTAACTTCCTTATCAACGGTTCAGACGCTGTAGAGCTAGAACTGTTTTTAACAAAGATTTAAGAAATCTCCGTTTTTTTAAAAGAATCGCTAAGTTCTTTATCAACGGTTCAGACGCTGTAGAGCTATTACTGTTTTTAACCAGGATACTGGAAATCTTGGTTTTTTTAAAGAAATCGCTAACTTCTTTATTAAGGGTTCAGCCGCTGTAGAGCTAGTACTGTTTTTAACCAAGATTCTGGAAGTCTTGGTTTTTTTAAAAGAATCGCTAACTTCTTTATTAACGGTTTAGCCGCTGTAGAGCTATTACCGTTTTTAACAAGGATTTAAGAAATCTTGGTTTTTTCAAAAGAATCGCTAACTTCTTTATGAACGGTTTAACCGCTGTAGAGCTATTACTGTTTTTAACAAAGATTTAAGAAATCGTGGTTTTTTAAAAAGAATCGCCTAGTTCTTTATTAACGGTTCGGACGCTTTAGAGCTATTACTGTTTTTAACCAAGATTCTGGAAATCTTGGTTTTTTTAAAAGAATCGCTAAGTTCCTTATAACCGGTTCAACCGCTGTAGAGCTATTACTGTTTTTAACCAGGATTCTGGAAATCTTGGTTTTTTTAAAGGAATCGCTAACTTCTTTATTAAGGGTTCAGCCGCTGTAGAGCTAGTACTGTTTTTAACCAAGATTCTGGAAATCTTGGTTTTTTTAAAAGAATCGCTAACTTCTTTATTAACGGTTTAGCTGCTGTAGAGCTAGTACTGTTTTTAACAAAGATTTAAGAAATCTTGGTTTTTTGAAAAGAATCGCTAAGTACTTTATCAACGGTTTAGACGCTGTAGAGCTATTACTGTTTTTATAAAAGATTTTATAAATCTTGGTTTTTTTAAAAGAATCGCTAACTTCTTTATTAACGGTTCAGCCGCTGTAGAGCTATTACTGTTTTTAACCAGGATTTTGGAAATCTTGGTTTTTTTAATTGAATCGCTAAGTTCTTTATCAAGGGTTTGGCCCACTGTAGAGCTATTACTGTTTTTAACCAAGATTCTGGAAATCTTGGTTTTTTTAAAAGAATCGCTAAGTTCCTTATTAACGATTCAACCGCTGTAGGGCTATTACTGTTTTTAACCAGGATTCTGGAAATCTTGGTTTTTTTAAAAGAATCTTTAACTTCTTCTATTAAGGGTTCAGCCATTGTAGAGCTAGTACTGTTTTTAACAAAGATTTAAGAAATCTCCGTTTTTTTAAAAGAATCGCTAAGTTCATTATCAACGGTTCAGCCGCTGTAGAGCTATTACTGTTTTTAACAAAGATTTAAGAAATCTTGGTTTTTTCAAAAGAATCGCTGAGTTCTTTATCAACGGTTTAGCCGCTGTAGAGCTATTACTGTTTTTAACAAAGATTTTGGAAATCTTGGTTTTTTTAAAAGAATCTCTAAGTTCTTTATCAACGGTTCAGACGCTGTAGAGCTATTACTGTTTTTATAAAAGATTTTATAAATCTTGGTTTTTTTAAAAGAATCGCTAACTTCTTTATTAAGGGTTCATCCGCTGTAGAGCTAGTACTGTTTTTAACAAAGATTTAAGAAATCTCCGTTTTTTTAAAAGAATCGCTAACTTTTTTATTAACGGTTCAGCCGCTGTAGAGCTATTACTGTTTTTAACAAAGATTTAAGAAATCTTGGTTTTTTCAAAAGAATCGCTGAGTTCTTTATCAACGGTTTAGACGCTGTAGAGCTATTACTGTTTTTATAAAAGATTTAAGAAATCTTGGTTTTTTTAAAAGAATCGCTAACTTCTTTATTAAGGGTTCAGCCGCTGTAGAGCTAGTACTGTTTTTAACAAAGATTTAAGAAATCTCCGTTTTTTTAAAAGAATCGCTAACTTTTTTATTAACGGTTCAGCCGCTGTAGAGCTATTACTGTTTTTAACAAAGATTTAAGAAATCTTGGTTTTTTTAAAAGAATCGCTGAGTTCTTTATCAACGGTTTAGACGCTGTAGAGCTATTACTGTTTTTATAAAAGATTTTATAAATCTTGGTTTTTTTAAAAGAATCGCTAACTTCTCTATAAACGGTTCAGCCGCTGTAGAGCTATTACTGTTTTTAACAAAGATTTAAGAAATCTTGGTTTTTTCAAAAGAATCGCTAACTTCCTTATCAACGGTTCAGACGCTGTAGAGCTAGAACTGTTTTTAACAAAGATTTAAGAAATCTCCGTTTTTTTAAAAGAATCGCTAAGTTCTTTATCAACGGTTCAGACGCTGTAGAGCTATTACTGTTTTCAACCAGGATACTGGAAATCTTGGTTTTTTTAAAGAAATCGCTAACTTCTTTATTAAGGGTTCAGCCGCTGTAGAGCTAGTACTGTTTTTAACCAAGATTCTGGAAGTCTTGGTTTTTTTAAAAGAATCGCTAACTTCTTTATTAACGGTTCAGCCGCTGTAGAGCTATTACTGTTTTTAACAAGGATTTAAGAAATCTTGGTTTTTTCAAAAAAATCGCTAACTTCTTTATTAACGGTTTAGCCGCTGTAGAGCTATTACTGTTTTTAACAAAGATTTAAGAAATCGTGGTTTTTTAAAAAGAATCGCTAACTTCTTTATTAACGGTTCGGACGCTGTAGAGCTATTACTGTTTTTAACCAGGATACTGGAAATCTTGGTTTTTTTAAAGGAATCGCTAACTTCTTTATTAAGGGTTCAGCCGCTGTAGAGCTAGTACTGTTTTTAACCAAGATTTAAGAAATCTCCGTTTTTTTAAAAGAATCGCTAAGTTCATTATCAACGGTTCAGACGCTGTAGAGCTATTACTGTTTTTATAAAAGATTTTATAAATCTTGGTTTTTTTAAAAGAATCGCTAAGTTCTTTATCAACGGTTTAGCCGCTGTAGAGCTATTACTGTTTTTAACCAAGATTTTAGAAATCTTGGTTTTTTTAAAAGAATCTCTAAGTTCTTTATCAACGGTTCAGACGCTGTAGAGCTATTACTGTTTTTATAAAAGATTTTATAAATCTTGGTTTTTTTAAAAGAATCGCTAACTTCTTTATTAAGGGTTCAGCCGCTGTAGAGCTAGTACTGTTTTTAACAAAGATTTAAGAAATCTCCGTTTTTTTAAAAGAATCGCTAACTTTTTTATTAACGGTTCAGCCGCTGTAGAGCTATTACTGTTTTTAACAAAGATTTAAGAAATCTTGGTTTTTTCAAAAGAATCGCTGAGTTCTTTATCAACGGTTTAGACGCTGTAGAGCTATTACTGTTTTTATAAAAGATTTAAGAAATCTTGGTTTTTTTAAAAGAATCGCTAACTTCTTTATTAAGGGTTCAGCCGCTGTAGAGCTAGTACTGTTTTTAACAAAGATTTAAGAAATCTCCGTTTTTTTAAAAGAATCGCTAACTTTTTTATTAACGGTTCAGCCGCTGTAGAGCTATTACTGTTTTTAACAAAGATTTAAGAAATCTTGGTTTTTTTAAAAGAATCGCTGAGTTCTTTATCAACGGTTTAGACGCTGTAGAGCTATTACTGTTTTTATAAAAGATTTTATAAATCTTGGTTTTTTTAAAAGAATCGCTAACTTCTTTATAAACGGTTCAGCCGCTGTAGAGCTATTACTGTTTTTAACAAAGATTTAAGAAATCTTGGTTTTTTCAAAAGAATCGCTAACTTCCTTATCAACGGTTCAGACGCTGTAGAGCTAGAACTGTTTTTAACAAAGATTTAAGAAATCTCCGTTTTTTTAAAAGAATCGCTAAGTTCTTTATCAACGGTTCAGACGCTGTAGAGCTATTACTGTTTTTAACAAGGATTTAAGAAATCTTGGTTTTTTCAAAAGAATCGCTAACTTCTTTATTAACGGTTTAGCCGCTGTAGAGCTATTACTGTTTTTAACAAAGATTTAAGAAATCGTGGTTTTTTAAAAAGAATCGCTAACTTCTTTATTAACGGTTCGGACGCTGTAGAGCTATTACTGTTTTTAACCAGGATACTGGAAATCTTGGTTTTTTTAAAGGAATCGCTAACTTCTTTATTAAGGGTTCAGCCGCTGTAGAGCTAGTACTGTTTTTAACCATGATTCTGGAAGTCTTGGTTTTTTTAAAAGAATCGCTAACTTCTTTATTAACGGTTCAGCCGCTGTAGAGCTATTACTGTTTTTAACAAAGATTTAAGAAATCGTGGTTTTTTAAAAAGAATCGCCTAGTTCTTTATTAACGGTTCGGACGCTTTAGAGCTATTACTGTTTTTAACCAAGATTCTGGAAATCTTGGTTTTTTTAAAAGAATCGCTAAGTTCCTTATAACCGGTTCAACCGCTGTAGAGCTATTACTGTTTTTAACCAGGATTCTGGAAATCTTGGTTTTTTTAAAGGAATCGCTAACTTCTTTATTAAGGGTTCAGCCGCTGTAGAGCTAGTACTGTTTTTAACCAAGATTCTGGAAATCTTGGTTTTTTTAAAAGAATCGCTAACTTCTTTATTAACGGTTTAGCTGCTGTAGAGCTAGTACTGTTTTTAACAAAGATTTAAGAAATCTTGGTTTTTTGAAAAGAATCGCTAAGTACTTTATCAACGGTTCAGACGCTGTAGAGCTATTACTGTTTTTAACCAGGATACTGGAAATCTTGGTTTTTTTAAAGGAATCGCTAACTTCTTTATTAAGGGTTCAGCCGCTGTAGAGCTAGTACTGTTTTTAACCATGATTCTGGAAGTCTTGGTTTTTTTAAAAGAATCGCTAACTTCTTTATTAACGGTTCAGCCGCTGTAGAGCTATTACTGTTTTTAACAAAGATTTAAGAAATCGTGGTTTTTTAAAAAGAATCGCCTAGTTCTTTATTAACGGTTCGGACGCTTTAGAGCTATTACTGTTTTTAACCAAGATTCTGGAAATCTTGGTTTTTTTAAAAGAATCGCTAAGTTCCTTATAACCGGTTCAACCGCTGTAGAGCTATTACTGTTTTTAACCAGGATTCTGGAAATCTTGGTTTTTTTAAAGGAATCGCTAACTTCTTTATTAAGGGTTCAGCCGCTGTAGAGCTAGTACTGTTTTTAACCAAGATTCTGGAAATCTTGGTTTTTTTAAAAGAATCGCTAACTTCTTTATTAACGGTTTAGCTGCTGTAGAGCTAGTACTGTTTTTAACAAAGATTTAAGAAATCTTGGTTTTTTGAAAAGAATCGCTAAGTACTTTATCAACGGTTCAGACGCTGTAGAGCTATTACTGTTTTTATAAAAGATTTTATAAATCTTGGTTTTTCTAAAAGAATCGCTAACTTCTTTATTAACGGTTCAGCCGCTGTAGAGCTATTACTGTTTTTAACCAGGATTTTGGAAATCTTGGTTTTTTTAATTGAATCGCTAAGTTCTTTATCAAGGGTTCGGCCGCTGTAGAGCTATTACTGTTTTTAACCAAGATTCTGGAAATCTTGGTTTTTTTAAAAGAATCGCTAAGTTCCTTATTAACGATTCAACCGCTGTAGAGCTATTACTGTTTTTAACGAGGATTCTGGAAATCTTGGTTTTTTTAAAAGAATCTTTAACTTCTTCTATTAAGGGTTCAGCCGCTGTAGAGCTAGTACTGTTTTTAACAAAGATTTAAGAAATCTCCGTTTTTTTAAAAGAATCGCTAAGTTCATTATCAACGGTTCAGACGCTGTAGAGCTATTACTGTTTTTATAAAAGATTTTATAAATCTTGGTTTTTTTAAAAGAATCGCTAAGTTTTTTATCAACGGTTTAGCCGCTGTAGAGCTATTACTGTTTTTAACCAAGATTTTAGAAATCTTGGTTTTTTTAAAAGAATCTCTAAGTTCTTTATCAACGGTTCAGACGCTGTAGAGCTATTACTGTTTTTATAAAAGATTTTATAAATCTTGGTTTTTTTAAAAGAATCGCTAACTTCTTTATTAAGGGTTCAGCCGCTGTAGAGCTAGTACTGTTTTTAACAAAGATTTAAGAAATCTCCGTTTTTTTAAAAGAATCGCTAACTTTTTTATTAACGGTTCAGCCGCTGTAGAGCTATTACTGTTTTTAACAAAGATTTAAGAAATCTTGGTTTTTTCAAAAGAATCGCTGAGTTCTTTATCAACGGTTTAGACGCTGTAGAGCTATTACTGGTTTTATAAAAGATTTAAGAAATCTTGGTTTTTTTAAAAGAATCGCTGAGTTCTTTATCAACGGTTTAGACGCTGTAGAGCTATTACTGTTTTTATAAAAGATTTTATAAATCTTGGTTTTTTTAAAAGAATCGCTAACTTCTTTATAAACGGTTCAGCCGCTGTAGAGCTATTACTGTTTTTAACAAAGATTTAAGAAATCTTGGTTTTTTCAAAAGAATCGCTAACTTCCTTATCAACGGTTCAGACGCTGTAGAGCTAGAACTGTTTTTAACAAAGATTTAAGAAATCTCCGTTTTTTTAAAAGAATCGCTAAGTTCTTTATCAACGGTTCAGACGCTGTAGAGCTATTACTGTTTTTAACCAGGATACTGGAAATCTTGGTTTTTTTAAAGAAATCGCTAACTTCTTTATTAAGGGTTCAGCCGCTGTAGAGCTAGTACTGTTTTTAACCAAGATTCTGGAAGTCTTGGTTTTTTTAAAAGAATCGCTAACTTCTTTATTAACGGTTCAGCCGCTGTAGAGCTATTACTGTTTTTAACAAGGATTTAAGAAATCTTGGTTTTTTCAAAAGAATCGCTAACTTCTTTATTAACGGTTTAGCCGCTGTAGAGCTATTACTGTTTTTAACAAAGATTTAAGAAATCGTGGTTTTTTAAAAAGAATCGCTAACTTCTTTATTAACGGTTCGGACGCTGTAGAGCTATTACTGTTTTTAACCAGGATACTGGAAATCTTGGTTTTTTTAAAGGAATCGCTAACTTCTTTATTAAGGGTTCAGCCGCTGTAGAGCTAGTACTGTTTTTAACCAAGATTCTGGAAGTCTTGGTTTTTTTAAAAGAATCGCTAACTTCTTTATTAACGGTTTAGCCGCTGTAGAGCTATTACCGTTTTTAACAAGGATTTAAGAAATCTTGGTTTTTTCAAAAGAATCGCTAACTTCTTTATGAACGGTTTAACCGCTGTAGAGCTATTACTGTTTTTAACAAAGATTTAAGAAATCGTGGTTTTTTAAAAAGAATCGCCTAGTTCTTTATTAACGGTTCGGACGCTTTAGAGCTATTACTGTTTTTAACCAAGATTCTGGAAATCTTGGTTTTTTTAAAAGAATCGCTAAGTTCCTTATAACCGGTTCAACCGCTGTAGAGCTATTACTGTTTTTAACCAGGATTCTGGAAATCTTGGTTTTTTTAAAGGAATCGCTAACTTCTTTATTAAGGGTTCAGCCGCTGTAGAGCTAGTACTGTTTTTAACCAAGATTCTGGAAATCTTGGTTTTTTTAAAAGAATCGCTAACTTCTTTATTAACGGTTTAGCTGCTGTAGAGCTAGTACTGTTTTTAACAAAGATTTAAGAAATCTTGGTTTTTTGAAAAGAATCGCTAACTACTTTATCAACGGTTTAGACGCTGTAGAGCTATTACTGTTTTTATAAAAGATTTTATAAATCTTGGTTTTTTTAAAAGAATCGCTAACTTCTTTATTAACGGTTCAGCCGCTGTAGAGCTATTACTGTTTTTAACCAGGATTTTGGAAATCTTGGTTTTTTTAATTGAATCGCTAAGTTCTTTATCAAGGGTTTGGCCCACTGTAGAGCTATTACTGTTTTTAACCAAGATTCTGGAAATCTTGGTTTTTTTAAAAGAATCGCTAAGTTCCTTATTAACGATTCAACCGCTGTAGGGCTATTACTGTTTTTAACCAGGATTCTGGAAATCTTGGTTTTTTTAAAAGAATCTTTAACTTCTTCTATTAAGGGTTCAGCCATTGTAGAGCTAGTACTGTTTTTAACAAAGATTTAAGAAATCTCCGTTTTTTTAAAAGAATCGCTAAGTTCATTATCAACGGTTCAGCCGCTGTAGAGCTATTACTGTTTGTAACAAAGATTTAAGAAATCTTGGTTTTTTCAAAAGAATCGCTGAGTTCTTTATCAACGGTTTAGCCGCTGTAGAGCTATTACTGTTTTTAACCAAGATTTTGGAAATCTTGGTTTTTTTAAAAGAATCTCTAAGTTCTTTATCAACGGTTCAGACGCTGTAGAGCTATTACTGTTTTTATAAAAGATTTTATAAATCTTGGTTTTTTTAAAAGAATCGCTAACTTCTTTATTAAGGGTTCATCCGCTGTAGAGCTAGTACTGTTTTTAACAAAGATTTAAGAAATCTCCGTTTTTTTAAAAGAATCGCTAACTTTTTTATTAACGGTTCAGCCGCTGTAGAGCTATTACTGTTTTTAACAAAGATTTAAGAAATCTTGGTTTTTTCAAAAGAATCGCTGAGTTCTTTATCAACGGTTTAGACGCTGTAGAGCTATTACTGTTTTTATAAAAGATTTAAGAAATCTTGGTTTTTTTAAAAGAATCGCTAACTTCTTTATTAAGGGTTCAGCCGCTGTAGAGCTAGTACTGTTTTTAACAAAGATTTAAGAAATCTCCGTTTTTTTAAAAGAATCGCTAACTTTTTTATTAACGGTTCAGCCGCTGTAGAGCTATTACTGTTTTTAACAAAGATTTAAGAAATCTTGGTTTTTTTAAAAGAATCGCTGAGTTCTTTATCAACGGTTTAGACGCTGTAGAGCTATTACTGTTTTTATAAAAGATTTTATAAATCTTGGTTTTTTTAAAAGAATCGCTAACTTCTCTATAAACGGTTCAGCCGCTGTAGAGCTATTACTGTTTTTAACAAAGATTTAAGAAATCTTGGTTTTTTCAAAAGAATCGCTAACTTCCTTATCAACGGTTCAGACGCTGTAGAGCTAGAACTGTTTTTAACAAAGATTTAAGAAATCTCCGTTTTTTTAAAAGAATCGCTAAGTTCTTTATCAACGGTTCAGACGCTGTAGAGCTATTACTGTTTTCAACCAGGATACTGGAAATCTTGGTTTTTTTAAAGAAATCGCTAACTTCTTTATTAAGGGTTCAGCCGCTGTAGAGCTAGTACTGTTTTTAACCAAGATTCTGGAAGTCTTGGTTTTTTTAAAAGAATCGCTAACTTCTTTATTAACGGTTCAGCCGCTGTAGAGCTATTACTGTTTTTAACAAGGATTTAAGAAATCTTGGTTTTTTCAAAAAAATCGCTAACTTCTTTATTAACGGTTTAGCCGCTGTAGAGCTATTACTGTTTTTAACAAAGATTTAAGAAATCGTGGTTTTTTAAAAAGAATCGCTAACTTCTTTATTAACGGTTCGGACGCTGTAGAGCTATTACTGTTTTTAACCAGGATACTGGAAATCTTGGTTTTTTTAAAGGAATCGCTAACTTCTTTATTAAGGGTTCAGCCGCTGTAGAGCTAGTACTGTTTTTAACCAAGATTCTGGAAGTCTTGGTTTTTTTAAAAGAATCGCTAACTTCTTTATTAACGGTTTAACCGCTGTAGAGCTATTACTGTTTTTAACAAAGATTTAAGAAATCGTGGTTTTTTAAAAAGAATCGCCTAGTTCTTTATTAACGGTTCGGACGCTTTAGAGCTATTACTGTTTTTAACCAAGATTCTGGAAATCTTGGTTTTTTTAAAAGAATCGCTAAGTTCCTTATAACCGGTTCAACCGCTGTAGAGCTATTACTGTTTTTAACCAGGATTCTGGAAATCTTGGTTTTTTTAAAGGAATCGCTAACTTCTTTATTAAGGGTTCAGCCGCTGTAGAGCTAGTACTGTTTTTAAACAAGATTCTGGAAATCTTGGTTTTTTTAAAAGAATCGCTAACTTCTTTATTAACGGTTTAGCTGCTGTAGAGCTAGTACTGTTTTTAACAAAGATTTAAGAAATCTTGGTTTTTTGAAAAGAATCGCTAAGTACTTTATCAACGGTTTAGACGCTGTAGAGCTATTACTGTTTTTATAAAAGATTTTATAAATCTTGGTTTTTTTAAAAGAATCGCTAACTTCTTTATTAACGGTTCAGCCGCTGTAGAGCTATTACTGTTTTTAACCAGGATTTTGGAAATCTTGGTTTTTTTAATTGAATCGCTAAGTTCTTTATCAAGGGTTCGGCCGCTGTAGAGCTATTACTGTTTTTAACCAAGATTCTGGAAATCTTGGTTTTTTTAAAAGAATCGCTAAGTTCCTTATTAACGATTCAACCGCTGTAGGGCTATTACTGTTTTTAACCAGGATTCTGGAAATCTTGGTTTTTTTAAAAGAATCTTTAACTTCTTCTATTAAGGGTTCAGCCATTGTAGAGCTAGTACTGTTTTTAACAAAGATTTAAGAAATCTCCGTTTTTTTAAAAGAATCGCTAAGTTCATTATCAACGGTTCAGCCGCTGTAGACCTATTACTGTTTTTAACAAAGATTTAAGAAATCTTGGTTTTTTCAAAAGAATCGCTGAGTTCTTTATCAACGGTTTAGACGCTGTAGAGCTATTACTGTTTTTATAAAAGATTTAAGAAATCTTGGTTTTTTTAAAAGAATCGCTAACTTCTTTATTAAGGGTTCAGCCGCTGTAGAGCTAGTACTGTTTTTAACAAAGATTTAAGAAATCTCCGTTTTTTTAAAAGAATCGCTAACTTTTTTATTAACGGTTCAGCCGCTGTAGAGCTATTACTGTTTTTAACAAAGATTTAAGAAATCTTGGTTTTTTTAAAAGAATCGCTGAGTTCTTTATCAACGGTTTAGACGCTGTAGAGCTATTACTGTTTTTATAAAAGATTTTATAAATCTTGGTTTTTTTAAAAGAATCGCTAACTTCTTTATAAACGGTTCAGCCGCTGTAGAGCTATTACTGTTTTTAACAAAGATTTAAGAAATCTTGGTTTTTTCAAAAGAATCGCTAACTTCCTTATCAACGGTTCAGACGCTGTAGAGCTAGAACTGTTTTTAACAAAGATTTAAGAAATCTCCGTTTTTTTAAAAGAATCGCTAAGTTCTTTATCAACGGTTCAGACGCTGTAGAGCTATTACTGTTTTTAACCAGGATACTGGAAATCTTGGTTTTTTTAAAGAAATCGCTAACTTCTTTATTAAGGGTTCAGCCGCTGTAGAGCTAGTACTGTTTTTAACCAAGATTCTGGAAGTCTTGGTTTTTTTAAAAGAATCGCTAACTTCTTTATTAACGGTTCAGCCGCTGTAGAGCTATTACTGTTTTTAACAAGGATTTAAGAAATCTTGGTTTTTTCAAAAGAATCGCTAACTTTTTTATTAACGGTTCAGCCGCTGTAGAGCTATTACTGTTTTTAACAAAGATTTAAGAAATCTTGGTTTTTTCAAAAGAATCGCTGAGTTCTTTATCAACGGTTTAGACGCTGTAGAGCTATTACTGTTTTTATAAAAGATTTAAGAAATCTTGGTTTTTTTAAAAGCATCGCTAATTTCTTTATTAAGGGTTCAGCCGCTGTAGAGCTAGTACTGTTTTTAACAAAGATTTAAGAAATCTCCGTTTTTTTAAAAGAATCGCTAACTTTTTTATTAACGGTTCAGCCGCTGTAGAGCTATTAAGCTGGCTCTACATGCAAAGCTAACTTTGATCCGACACGACATGTCGGACCCGACTTGCACGAGATAGAAAAGGACAGAGACTCTCTCCGTCCTTTTCTATCTCATGCACGACGTGCGTGCGGAGCAGTGTTAGGTTCACATGTAGAGCCAGCTTTACTGTTTTTAACAAAGATTTAAGAAATCTTGGTTTTTTTAAAAGAATCGCTGAGTTCTTTATCAACGGTTTAGACGCTGTAGAGCTATTACTGTTTTTATAAAAGATTTTATAAATCTTGGTTTTTTTAAAAGAATCGCTAACTTCTTTATAAACGGTTCAGCCGCTGTAGAGCTATTACTGTTTTTAACAAAGATTTAAGAAATCTTGGTTTTTTCAAAAGAATCGCTAACTTCCTTATCAACGGTTCAGACGCTGTAGAGCTATAACTGTTTTTAACAAAGATTTAAGAAATCTCCGTTTTTTTAAAAGAATCGCTAAGTTCTTTATCAACGGTTCAGACGCTGTAGAGCTATTACTCTTTTTAACCAGGATACTGGAAATCTTGGTTTTTTTAAAGAAATCGCTAACTTCTTTATTAAGGGTTCAGCCGCTGTAGAGCTAGTACTGTTTTTAACCAAGATTCTGGAAGTCTTGGTTTTTTTAAAAGAATCGCTAACTTTTTTATTAACGGTTCAGCCGCTGTAGAGCTATTACTGTTTTTAACAAGGATTTAAGAAATCTTGGTTTTTTCAAAAGAATCGCTAACTTCTTTATTAACGGTTTAGCCGCTGTAGAGCTATTACTGTTTTTAACAAAGATTTAAGAAATCGTGGTTTTTTAAAAAGAATCGCTAACTTCTTTATTAACGGTTCGGACGCTGTAGAGCTATTACTGTTTTTAACCAGGATACTGGAAATCTTGGTTTTTTTAAAGGAATCGCTAACTTCTTTATTAAGGGTTCAGCCGCTGTAGAGCTAGTACTGTTTTTAACCAAGATTCTGGAAGTCTTGGTTTTTTTAAAAGAATCGCTAACTTCTTTATTAACGGTTTAGCCGCTGTAGAGCTATTACTGTTTTTAACAAGGATTTAAGAAATCTTGGTTTTTTCAAAAGAATCGCTAACTTCTTTATTAACGGTTTAACCGCTGTAGAGCTATTACTGTTTTTAACAAAGATTTAAGAAATCGTGGTTTTTTAAAAAGAATCGCCTAGTTCTTTATTAACGGTTCGGACGCTTTAGAGCTATTACTGTTTTTAACCAAGATTCTGGAAATCTTGGTTTTTTTAAAAGAATCGCTAAGTTCCTTATAACCGGTTCAACCGCTGTAGAGCTATTACTGTTTTTAACTAGGATTCTGGAAATCTTGGTTTTTTTAAAGGAATCGCTAACTTCTTTATTAAGGGTTCAGCCGCTGTAGAGCTAGTACTGTTTTTAAACAAGATTCTGGAAATCTTGGTTTTTTTAAAAGAATCGCTAACTTCTTTATTAACGGTTTAGCTGTTGTAGAGCTAGTACTGTTTTTAACAAAGATTTAAGAAATCTTGGTTTTTTGAAAAGAATCGCTAAGTACTTTATCAACGGTTTAGACGCTGTAGAGCTATTACTGTTTTTATAAAAGATTTTATAAATCTTGGTTTTTTTAAAAGAATCGCTAACTTCTTTATTAACGGTTCAGCCGCTGTAGAGCTATTACTGTTTTTAACCAGGATTTTGGAAATCTTGGTTTTTTTAATTGAATCGCTAAGTTCTTTATCAAGGGTTCGGCCGCTGTAGAGCTAGTACTGTTTTTAACCAAGATTCTGGAAGTCTTGGTTTTTTTAAAAGAATCGCTAACTTCTTTATTAACGGTTTAGCCGCTGTAGAGCTATTACTGTTTTTAACAAGGATTTAAGAAATCTTGGTTTTTTCAAAAGAATCGCTAACTTCTTTATTAACGGTTTAACCGCTGTAGAGCTATTACTGTTTTTAACAAAGATTTAAGAAATCGTGGTTTTTTAAAAAGAATCGCTAACTTCTTTATTAACGGTTCGGACGCTGTAGAGCTATTACTGTTTTTAACCAGGATTCTGGAAATCTTGGTTTTTTTAAAAGAATCGCTAACTTCTTTATTAAGGGTTCAGCCGCTGTAGAGCTAGTACTGTTTTTAACCAAGATTCTGGAAGTCTTGGTTTTTTTAAAAGAATCGCTAACTTCTTTATTAACGGTTTAGCCGCTGTAGAGCTATTACTGTTTTTAACAAGGATTTAAGAAATCTTGGTTTTTTCAAAAGAATCGCTAACTTCTTTATTAACGGTTTAACCGCTGTAGAGCTATTACTGTTTTTAACAAAGATTTAAGAAATCGTGGTTTTTTAAAAAGAATCGCTAACTTCTTTATTAACGGTTCGGACGCTGTAGAGCTATTACTGTTTTTAACCAGGATACTGGAAATCTTGGTTTTTTTAAAGAAATCGCTAACTTCTTTATTAAGGGTTCAGCCGCTGTAGAGCTAGTACTGTTTTTAACCAAGATTCTGGAAGTCTTGGTTTTTTTAAAAGAATCGCTAACTTCTTTATTAACGGTTCAGCCGCTGTAGAGCTATTACTGTTTTTAACAAGGATTTAAGAAATCTTGGTTTTTTCAAAAGAATCGCTAACTTCTTTATTAACGGTTTAGCCGCTGTTGAGCTATTACTGTTTTTAACAAAGATTTAAGAAATCGTGGTTTTTTAAAAAGAATCGCTAACTTCTTTATTAACGGTTCGGACGCTGTAGAGCTATTACTGTTTTTAACCAGGATACTGGAAATCTTGGTTTTTTTAAAGGAATCGCTAACTTCTTTATTAAGTGTTCAGCCGCTGTAGAGCTAGTACTGTTTTTAACCAAGATTCTGGAAGTCTTGGTTTTTTTAAAAGAATCGCTAACTTCTTTATTAACGGTTCAGCCGCTGTAGAGCTATTACTGTTTTTAACAAGGATTTAAGAAATCTTGGTTTTTTCAAAAGAATCGCTAACTTCTTTATTAACGGTTTAGCCGCTGTTGAGCTATTACTGTTTTTAACAAAGATTTAAGAAATCGTGGTTTTTTAAAAAGAATCGCTAACTTCTTTATTAACGGTTCGGACGCTGTAGAGCTATTACTGTTTTTAACCAGGATTCTGGAAATCTTGGTTTTTTTAAAGGAATCGCTAACTTCTTTATTAAGGGTTCAGCCGCTGTAGAGCTAGTACTGTTTTTAAACAAGATTCTGGAAATCTTGGTTTTTTTAAAAGAATCGATAACTTCTTTATTAACGGTTTAGCTGCTGTAGAGCTAGTACTGTTTTTAACAAAGATTTAAGAAATCTTGGTTTTTTGAAAAGAATCGCTAAGTACTTTATCAACGGTTTAGACGCTGTAGAGCTATTACTGTTTTTATAAAAGATTTTATAAATCTTGGTTTTTTTAAAAGAATCGCTAACTTCTTTATTAACGGTTCAGCCGCTGTAGAGCTATTACTGTTTTTAACCAGGATTTTGGAAATCTTGGTTTTTTTAATTGAATCGCTAAGTTCTTTATCAACGGTTTAGAAGCTGTAGAGCTATTACTGTTTTTATAAAAGATTTAAGAAATCTTGGTTTTTTTAAAAGAATCGCTAACTTCTTTATTAAGGGTTCAGCCGCTGTAAAGCTAGTACTGTTTTTAACAAAGATTTAAGAAATCTCCGTTTTTTTAAAAGAATCGCTAACTTTTTTATTAACGGTTCAGCCGCTGTAGAGCTATTACTGTTTTTAACAAAGATTTAAGAAATCTTGGTTTTTTCAAAAGAATCGCTGAGTTCTTTATCAACGGTTTAGACGCTGTAGAGCTATTACTGTTTTTATAAAAGATTTAAGAAATCTTGGTTTTTTTAAAAGCATCGCTAATTTCTTTATTAAGGGTTCAGCCGCTGTAGAGCTAGTACTGTTTTTAACAAAGATTTAAGAAATCTCCGTTTTTTTAAAAGAATCGCTAACTTTTTTATTAACGGTTCAGCCGCTGTAGAGCTATTACTGTTTTTAACAAAGATTTAAGAAATCTTGGTTTTTTTAAAAGAATCGCTGAGTTCTTTATCAACGGTTTAGACGCTGTAGAGCTATTACTGTTTTTATAAAAGATTTTATAAATCTTGGTTTTTTTAAAAGAATCGCTAACTTCTTTATAAACGGTTCAGCCGCTGTAGAGCTATTACTGTTTTTAACAAAGATTTAAGAAATCTTGGTTTTTTCAAAAGAATCGCTAACTTCCTTATCAACGGTTCAGACGCTGTAGAGCTATAACTGTTTTTAACAAAGATTTAAGAAATCTCCGTTTTTTTAAAAGAATCGCTAAGTTCTTTATCAACGGTTCAGACGCTGTAGAGCTATTACTCTTTTTAACCAGGATACTGGAAATCTTGGTTTTTTTAAAGAAATCGCTAACTTCTTTATTAAGGGTTCAGCCGCTGTAGAGCTAGTACTGTTTTTAACCAAGATTCTGGAAGTCTTGGTTTTTTTAAAAGAATCGCTAACTTTTTTATTAACGGTTCAGCCGCTGTAGAGCTATTACTGTTTTTAACAAGGATTTAAGAAATCTTGGTTTTTTCAAAAGAATCGCTAACTTCTTTATTAACGGTTTAGCCGCTGTAGAGCTATTACTGTTTTTAACAAAGATTTAAGAAATCGTGGTTTTTTAAAAAGAATCGCTAACTTCTTTATTAACGGTTCGGACGCTGTAGAGCTATTACTGTTTTTAACCAGGATACTGGAAATCTTGGTTTTTTTAAAGGAATCGCTAACTTCTTTATTAAGGGTTCAGCCGCTGTAGAGCTAGTACTGTTTTTAACCAAGATTCTGGAAGTCTTGGTTTTTTTAAAAGAATCGCTAACTTCTTTATTAACGGTTTAGCCGCTGTAGAGCTATTACTGTTTTTAACAAGGATTTAAGAAATCTTGGTTTTTTCAAAAGAATCGCTAACTTCTTTATTAACGGTTTAACCGCTGTAGAGCTATTACTGTTTTTAACAAAGATTTAAGAAATCGTGGTTTTTTAAAAAGAATCGCCTAGTTCTTTATTAACGGTTCGGACGCTTTAGAGCTATTACTGTTTTTAACCAAGATTCTGGAAATCTTGGTTTTTTTAAAAGAATCGCTAAGTTCCTTATAACCGGTTCAACCGCTGTAGAGCTATTACTGTTTTTAACTAGGATTCTGGAAATCTTGGTTTTTTTAAAGGAATCGCTAACTTCTTTATTAAGGGTTCAGCCGCTGTAGAGCTAGTACTGTTTTTAAACAAGATTCTGGAAATCTTGGTTTTTTTAAAAGAATCGCTAACTTCTTTATTAACGGTTTAGCTGTTGTAGAGCTAGTACTGTTTTTAACAAAGATTTAAGAAATCTTGGTTTTTTGAAAAGAATCGCTAAGTACTTTATCAACGGTTTAGACGCTGTAGAGCTATTACTGTTTTTATAAAAGATTTTATAAATCTTGGTTTTTTTAAAAGAATCGCTAACTTCTTTATTAACGGTTCAGCCGCTGTAGAGCTATTACTGTTTTTAACCAGGATTTTGGAAATCTTGGTTTTTTTAATTGAATCGCTAAGTTCTTTATCAAGGGTTCGGCCGCTGTAGAGCTAGTACTGTTTTTAACCAAGATTCTGGAAGTCTTGGTTTTTTTAAAAGAATCGCTAACTTCTTTATTAACGGTTTAGCCGCTGTAGAGCTATTACTGTTTTTAACAAGGATTTAAGAAATCTTGGTTTTTTCAAAAGAATCGCTAACTTCTTTATTAACGGTTTAACCGCTGTAGAGCTATTACTGTTTTTAACAAAGATTTAAGAAATCGTGGTTTTTTAAAAAGAATCGCTAACTTCTTTATTAACGGTTCGGACGCTGTAGAGCTATTACTGTTTTTAACCAGGATTCTGGAAATCTTGGTTTTTTTAAAAGAATCGCTAACTTCTTTATTAAGGGTTCAGCCGCTGTAGAGCTAGTACTGTTTTTAACCAAGATTCTGGAAGTCTTGGTTTTTTTAAAAGAATCGCTAACTTCTTTATTAACGGTTTAGCCGCTGTAGAGCTATTACTGTTTTTAACAAGGATTTAAGAAATCTTGGTTTTTTCAAAAGAATCGCTAACTTCTTTATTAACGGTTTAACCGCTGTAGAGCTATTACTGTTTTTAACAAAGATTTAAGAAATCGTGGTTTTTTAAAAAGAATCGCTAACTTCTTTATTAACGGTTCGGACGCTGTAGAGCTATTACTGTTTTTAACCAGGATTCTGGAAATCTTGGTTTTTTTAAAGGAATCGCTAACTTCTTTATTAAGGGTTCAGCCGCTGCAGAGCTAGTACTGTTTTTAAACAAGATTCTGGAAATCTTGGTTTTTTTAAAAGAATCGCTAACTTCTTTATTAACGGTTTAGCTGCTGTAGAGCTAGTACTGTTTTTAACAAAGATTTAAGAAATCTTGGTTTTTTGAAAAGAATCGCTTAGTACTTTATCAACGGTTTAGACGCTGTAGAGCTATTACTGTTTTTATAAAAGATTTTATAAATCTTGGTTTTTTTAAAAGAATCGCTAACTTCTTTATTAACGGTTCAGCCGCTGTAGAGCTATTACTGTCTTTAACCAGGATTTTGGAAATCTTGGTTTTTTTAATTGAATCGCTAAGTTCTTTATCAAGGGTTCGGCCGCTGTAGAGCTATTACTGTTTTTAACCAAGATTCTGGAAATCTTGGTTTTTTTAAAAGAATCGCTAAGTTCCTTATTAACGATTCAACCGCTGTAGGGCTATTACTGTTTTTATAAAAGATTTAAGAAATCTCCGTTTTTTTAAAAGAATCGCTAAGTTCATTATCAACGGTTCAGCCGCTGTAGAGCTATTACTGTTTTTAACAAAGATTTAAGAAATCTTGGTTTTTTCAAAAGAATCGCTGAGTTCTTTATCAACGGTTTAGACGCTGTAGAGCTATTACTGTTTTTATAAAAGATTTAAGAAATCTTGGTTTTTTTAAAAGAATCGCTAACTTCTTTATTAAGGGTTCAGCCGCTGTAGAGCTAGTACTGTTTTTAACAAAGATTTAAGAAATCTCCGTTTTTTTAAAAGAATCGCTAACTTTTTTATTAACGGTTCAGCCGCTGTAGAGCTATTACTGTTTTTAACAAAGATTTAAGAAATCTTGGTTTTTTTAAAAGAATCGCTGAGTTCTTTATCAACGGTTTAGACGCTGTAGAGCTATTACTGTTTTTATAAAAGATTTTATAAATCTTGGTTTTTTTAAAAGAATCGCTAACTTCTTTATAAACGGTTCAGCCGCTGTAGAGCTATTACTGTTTTTAACAAAGATTTAAGAAATCTTGGTTTTTTCAAAAGAATCGCTAACTTCCTTATCAACGGTTCAGACGCTGTAGAGCTAGAACTGTTTTTAACAAAGATTAAAGAAATCTCCGTTTTTTTAAAAGAATCGCTAAGTTCTTTATCAACGGTTCAGACGCTGTAGAGCTATTACTGTTTTTAACCAGGATACTGGAAATCTTGGTTTTTTTAAAGAAATCGCTAACTTCTTTATTAAGGGTTCAGCCGCTGTAGAGCTAGTACTGTTTTTAACCAAGATTCTGGAAGTCTTGGTTTTTTTAAAAGAATCGCTAACTTCTTTATTAACGGTTCAGCCGCTGTAGAGCTATTACTGTTTTTAACAAGGATTTAAGAAATCTTGGTTTTTTCAAAAGAATCGCTAACTTCTTTATTAACGGTTTAGCCGCTGTAGAGCTATTACTGTTTTTAACAAAGATTTAAGAAATCGTGGTTTTTTAAAAAGAATCGCTAACTTCTTTATTAACGGTTCGGACGCTGTAGAGCTATTACTGTTTTTAACCAGGATACTGGAAATCTTGGTTTTTTTAAAGGAATCGCTAACTTCTTTATTAAGGGTTCAGCCGCTGTAGAGCTAGTACTGTTTTTAACCAAGATTCTGGAAGTCTTGGTTTTTTTAAAAGAATCGCTAACTTCTTTATTAACGGTTTAGCCGCTGTAGAGCTATTACTGTTTTTAACAAGGATTTAAGAAATCTTGGTTTTTTCAAAAGAATCGCTAACTTCTTTATTAACGGTTTAACCGCTGTAGAGCTATTACTGTTTTTAACAAAGATTTAAGAAATCGTGGTTTTTTAAAAAGAATCGCTAACTTCTTTATTAACGGTTCGGACGCTGTAGAGCTATTACTGTTTTTAACCAGGATTCTGGAAATCTTGGTTTTTTTAAAGGAATCGCTAACTTCTTTATTAAGGGTTCAGCCGCTGTAGAGCTAGTACTGTTTTTAAACAAGATTCTGGAAATCTTGGTTTTTTTAAAAGAATCGCTAACTTCTTTATTAACGGTTTAGCTGCTGTAGAGCTAGTACTGTTTTTAACAAAGATTTAAGAAATCTTGGTTTTTTGAAAAGAATCGCTAAGTACTTTATCAACGGTTTAGACGCTGTAGAGCTATTACTGTTTTTATAAAAGATTTTATAAATCTTGGTTTTTTTAAAAGAATCGCTAACTTCTTTGTTAACGGTTCAGCCGCTGTAGAGCTATTACTGTTTTTAACCAGGATTTTGGAAATCTTGGTTTTTTTAATTGAATCGCTAAGTTCTTTATCAACGGTTTAGAAGCTGTAGAGCTATTACTGTTTTTAACAAAGATTTAAGAAATCTTGGTTTTTTCAAAAGAATCGCTGAGTTCTTTATCAACGGTTTAGACGCTGTAGAGCTATTACTGTTTTTATAAAAGATTTAAGAAATCTTGGTTTTTTTAAAAGAATCTTTAACTTCTTCTATTAAGGGTTCAGCCGCTGTAGAGCTAGTACTGTTTTTAACAAAGATTTAAGAAATCTCCGTTTTTTTAAAAGAATCGCTAAGTTCATTATCAACGGTTCAGCCGCTGTAGAGCTATTACTGTTTTTAACAAAGATTTAAGAAATCTTGGTTTTTTCAAAAGAATCGCTGAGTTCTTTATCAACGGTTTAGACGCTGTAGAGCTATTACTGTTTTTATAAAAGATTTAAGAAATCTTGGTTTTTTTAAAAGAATCGCTAACTTCTTTATTAAGGGTTCAGCCGCTGTAGAGCTAGTACTGTTTTTAACAAAGATTTAAGAAATCTCCGTTTTTTTAAAAGAATCGCTAACTTTTTTATTAACGGTTCAGCCGCTGTAGAGCTATTACTGTTTTTAACAAAGATTTAAGAAATCTTGGTTTTTTTAAAAGAATCGCTGAGTTCTTTATCAACGGTTTAGACGCTGTAGAGCTATTACTGTTTTTATAAAAGATTTTATAAATCTTGGTTTTTTTAAAAGAATCGCTAACTTCTTTATAAACGGTTCAGCCGCTGTAGAGCTATTACTGTTTTTAACAAAGATTTAAGAAATCTTGGTTTTTTCAAAAGAATCGCTAACTTCCTTATCAACGGTTCAGACGCTGTAGAGCTAGAACTGTTTTTAACAAAGATTTAAGAAATCTCCGTTTTTTTAAAAGAATCGCTAAGTTCTTTATCAACGGTTCAGACGCTGTAGAGCTATTACTGTTTTTAACCAGGATACTGGAAATCTTGGTTTTTTTAAAGAAATCGCTAACTTCTTTATTAAGGGTTCAGCCGCTGTAGTTCAGCTAGTACTGTTTTTAACCAAGATTCTGGAAGTCTTGGTTTTTTTAAAAGAATCGCTAACTTCTTTATTAACGGTTCAGCCGCTGTAGAGCTATTACTGTTTTTAACAAGGATTTAAGAAATCTTGGTTTTTTCAAAAGAATCGCTAACTTCTTTATTAACGGTTTAGCCGCTGTAGAGCTATTACTGTTTTTAACAAAGATTTAAGAAATCGTGGTTTTTTAAAAAGAATCGCTAACTTCTTTATTAACGGTTCGGACGCTGTAGAGCTATTACTGTTTTTAACCAGGATACTGGAAATCTTGGTTTTTTTAAAGGAATCGCTAACTTCTTTATTAAGGGTTCAGCCGCTGTAGAGCTAGTACTGTTTTTAACCAAGATTCTGGAAGTCTTGGTTTTTTCAAAAGAATCGCTAACTTCCTTATCAACGGTTCAGACGCTGTAGAGCTAGAACTGTTTTTAACAAAGATTTAAGAAATCTCCGTTTTTTTAAAAGAATCGCTAAGTTCTTTATCAACGGTTCAGACGCTGTAGAGCTATTACTGTTTTTAACCAGGATACTGGAAATCTTGGTTTTTTTAAAGAAATCGCTAACTTCTTCTATTAAGGGTTCAGCCGCTGTAGAGCTAGTACTGTTTTTAACAAAGATTTAAGAAATCTCCGTTTTTTTAAAAGAATCGCTAAGTTCATTATCAACGGTTCAGCCGCTGTAGAGCTATTACTGTTTTTAACAAAGATTTAAGAAATCTTGGTTTTTTTAAAAGAATCGCTAACTTCTTTATTAACGGTTTATCCGCTGTAGAGCTATTACTGTTTTTAACAAGGATTTAAGAAATCTTGGTTTTTTCAAAAGAATCGCTAACTTCTTTATTAACGGTTTAACCGCTGTAGAGCTATTACTGTTTTTAACAAAGATTTAAGAAATCGTGGTTTTTTAAAAAGAATCGCTAACTTCTTTATTAACGGTTCGGACGCTGTAGAGCTATTACTGTTTTTAACCAGGATTCTGGAAATCTTGGGTTTTTTAAAGGAATCGCTAACTTCTTTATTAAGGGTTCAGCCGCTGTAGAGCTAGTACTGTTTTTAAACAAGATTCTGGAAATCTTGGTTTTTTTAAAAGAATCGCTAACTTCTTTATTAACGGTTTAGCTGCTGTAGAGCTAGTACTGTTTTTAACAAAGATTTAAGAAATCTTGGTTTTTTGAAAAGAATCGCTAAGTACTTTATCAACGGTTTAGACGCTGTAGAGCTATTACTGTTTTTATAAAAGATTTTATAAATCTTGGTTTTTTTAAAAGAATCGCTAACTTCTTTATTAACGGTTCAGCCGCTGTAGAGCTATTACTGTTTTTAACCAGGATTTTGGAAATCTTGGTTTTTTTAATTGAATCGCTAAGTTCTTTATCAACGGTTTAGAAGCTGTAGAGCTATTACTGTTTTTAGAAAAGATTTAAGAAATCTTGGTTTTTTTAAAAGAATCGCTAACTTCTTTATTAAGGGTTCAGCCGCTGTAGAGCTAGTACTGTTTTTAACAAAGATTTAAGAAATCTCCGTTTTTTTAAAAGAATCGCTAACTTTTTTATTAACGGTTCAGCCGCTGTAGAGCTATTACTGTTTTTAACAAAGATTTAAGAAATCTTGGTTTTTTCAAAAGAATCGCTGAGTTCTTAATCAACGGTTTAGACGCTGTAGAGCTATTACTGTTTTTATAAAAGATTTAAGAAATCTTGGTTTTTTTAAAAGAATCGCTAACTTCTTTATTAAGGGTTCAGCCGCTGTAGAGCTAGTACTGTTTTTAACAAAGATTTAAGAAATCTCCGTTTTTTTAAAAGAATCGCTAACTTTTTTATTAACGGTTCAGCCGCTGTAGAGCTATTACTGTTTTTAACAAAGATTTAAGAAATCTTGGTTTTTTTAAAAGAATCGCTGAGTTCTTTATCAACGGTTTAGACGCTGTAGAGCTATTACTGTTTTTATAAAAGATTTTATAAATCTTGTTTTTTTAAAAGAATCGCTAACTTCTTTATAAACGGTTCAGCCGCTGTAGAGCTATTACTGTTTTTAACAAAGATTTACGAAATCTTGGTTTTTTCAAAAGAATCGCTAACTTCCTTATCAACGGTTCAGACGCTGTAGAGCTAGAACTGTTTTTAACAAAGATTTAAGAAATCTCCGTTTTTTTAAAAGAATCGCTAAGTTCTTTATCAACGGTTCAGCCGCTGTAGAGCTAGTACTGTTTTTAACCAAGATTCTGGAAGTCTTGGTTTTTTTAAAAGAATCGCTAACTTCTTTATTAACGGTTTAGCCGCTGTAGAGCTATTACTGTTTTTAACAAGGATTTAAGAAATCTTGGTTTTTTCAAAAGAATCGCTAACTTCTTTATTAACGGTTTAACCGCTGTAGAGCTATTACTGTTTTTAACAAAGATTTAAGAAATCGTGGTTTTTTAAAAAGAATCGCCTAGTTCTTTATTAACGGTTCGGACGCTTTAGAGCTATTACTGTTTTTAACCAAGATTCTGGAAATCTTGGTTTTTTTAAAAGAATCGCTAAGTTCCTTATAACCGGTTCAACCGCTGTAGAGCTATT
This sequence comes from Ganaspis brasiliensis, assembly GCA_037103525.1. Classification (NCBI taxonomy): domain Eukaryota; kingdom Metazoa; phylum Arthropoda; class Insecta; order Hymenoptera; family Figitidae; genus Ganaspis; species Ganaspis brasiliensis. The sequence goes on along the minus strand of JAZKLR010000648.1, from coordinate 20,596 downwards.
ACTGTTTTTAACCAGGATTCTGGAAATCTTGGTTTTTTTAAAGGAATCGCTAACTTCTTTATTAAGGGTTCAGCCGCTGTAGAGCTAGTACTGTTTTTAAACAAGATTCTGGAAATCTTGGTTTTTTTAAAAGAATCGCTAACTTCTTTATTAACGGTTTAGCTGTTGTAGAGCTAGTACTGTTTTTAACAAAGATTTAAGAAATCTTGGTTTTTTGAAAAGAATCGCTAAGTACTTTATCAACGGTTTAGACGCTGTAGAGCTATTACTGTTTTTATAAAAGATTTTATAAATCTTGGTTTTTTTAAAAGAATCGCTAACTTCTTTATTAACGGTTCAGCCGCTGTAGAGCTATTACTGTTTTTAACCAGGATTTTGGAAATCTTGGTTTTTTTAATTGAATCGCTAAGTTCTTTATCAAGGGTTCGGCCGCTGTAGAGCTATTACTGTTTTTAACCAAGATTCTGGAAATCTTGGTTTTTTTAAAAGAATCGCTAAGTTTCTTATTAACGATTCAACCGCTGTAGGGCTTTTACTGTTTTTAACCAGGATTCTGGAAATCTTGGTTTTTTTAAAAGAATCTTTAACTTCTTCTATTAAGGGTTCAGCCATTGTAGAGCTAGTACTGTTTTTAACAAAGATTTAAGAAATCTCCGTTTTTTTAAAAGAATCGCTAAGTTCATTATCAACGGTTCAGCCGCTGTAGAGCTATTACTGTTTTTAACAAAGATTTAAGAAATCTTGGTTTTTTCAAAAGAATCGCTGAGTTCTTTATCAACGGTTTAGACGCTGTAGAGCTATTACTGTTTTTATAAAAGATTTAAGAAATCTTGGTTTTTTTAAAAGAATCGCTAACTTCTTTATTAAGGGTTCAGCCGCTGTAGAGCTAGTACTGTTTTTAACAAAGATTTAAGAAATCTCCGTTTTTTTAAAAGAATCGCTAACTTTTTTATTAACGGTTCAGCCGCTGTAGAGCTATTACTGTTTTTAACAAAGATTTAAGAAATCTTGGTTTTTTTAAAAGAATCGCTGAGTTCTTTATCAACGGTTTAGACGCTGTAGAGCTATTACTGTTTTTATAAAAGATTTTATAAATCTTGGTTTTTTTAAAAGAATCGCTAACTTCTTTATAAACGGTTCAGCCGCTGTAGAGCTATTACTGTTTTTAACAAAGATTTAAGAAATCTTGGTTTTTTCAAAAGAATCGCTAACTTCCTTATCAACGGTTCAGACGCTGTAGAACTAGAACTGTTTTTAACAAAGATTTAAGAAATCTCCGTTTTTTTAAAAGAATCGCTAAGTTCTTTATCAACGGTTCAGACGCTGTAGAGCTATTACTGTTTTTAACCAGGATACTGGAAATCTTGGTTTTTTTAAAGAAATCGCTAACTTCTTTATTAAGGGTTCAGCCGCTGTAGAGCTAGTACTGTTTTTAACCAAGATTCTGGAAGTCTTGGTTTTTTTAAAAGAATCGTTAACTTCTTTATTAACGGTTCAGCCGCTGTAGAGCTATTACTGTTTTTAACAAGGATTTAAGAAATCTTGGTTTTTTCAAAAGAATCGCTAACTTCTTTATTAACGGTTTAGCCGCTGTAGAGCTATTACTGTTTTTAACAAAGATTTAAGAAATCGTGGTTTTTTAAAAAGAATCGCTAACTTCTTTATTAACGGTTCGGACGCTGTAGAGCTATTACTGTTTTTAACCAGGATACTGGAAATCTTGGTTTTGTTAAAGGAATCGCTAACTTCTTTATTAAGGGTTCAGCCGCTGTAGAGCTAGTACTGTTTTTAACCAAGATTCTGGAAGTCTTGGTTTTTTTAAAAGAATCGCTAACTTCTTTATTAACGGTTTAGCCGCTGTAGAGCTATTACTTTTTTTAACAAGGATTTAAGAAATCTTGGTTTTTTCAAAAGAATCGCTAACTTCTTTATTAACGGTTTAACCGCTGTAGAGCTATTACTGTTTTTAACAAAGATTTAAGAAATCGTGGTTTTTTAAAAAGAATCGCCTAGTTCTTTATTAACGGTTCGGACGCTTTAGAGCTATTACTGTTTTTAACCAAGATTCTGGAAATCTTGGTTTTTTTAAAAGAATCGCTAAGTTCCTTATAACCGGTTCAACCGCTGTAGAGCTATTACTGTTTTTAACCAGGATTCTGGAAATCTTGGTTTTTTTAAAGGAATCGCTAACTTCTTTATTAAGGGTTCAGCCGCTGTAGAGCTAGTACTGTTTTTAAACAAGATTCTGGAAATCTTGGTTTTTTTAAAAGAATCGCTAACTTCTTTATTAACGGTTTAGCTGTTGTAGAGCTAGTACTGTTTTTAACAAAGATTTAAGAAATCTTGGTTTTTTGAAAAGAATCGCTAAGTACTTTATCAACGGTTTAGACGCTGTAGAGCTATTACTGTTTTTATAAAAGATTTTATAAATCTTGGTTTTTTTAAAAGAATCGCTAACTTCTTTATTAACGGTTCAGCCGCTGTAGAGCTATTACTGTTTTTAACCAGGATTTTGGAAATCTTGGTTTTTTTAATTGAATCGCTAAGTTCTTTATCAAGGGTTCGGCCGCTGTAGAGCTATTACTGTTTTTAACCAAGATTCTGGAAATCTTGGTTTTTTTAAAAGAATCGCTAAGTTTCTTATTAACGATTCAACCGCTGTAGGGCTTTTACTGTTTTTAACCAGGATTCTGGAAATCTTGGTTTTTTTAAAAGAATCTTTAACTTCTTCTATTAAGGGTTCAGCCATTGTAGAGCTAGTACTGTTTTTAACAAAGATTTAAGAAATCTCCGTTTTTTTAAAAGAATCGCTAAGTTCATTATCAACGGTTCAGCCGCTGTAGAGCTATTACTGTTTTTAACAAAGATTTAAGAAATCTTGGTTTTTTCAAAAGAATCGCTGAGTTCTTTATCAACGGTTTAGACGCTGTAGAGCTATTACTGTTTTTATAAAAGATTTAAGAAATCTTGGTTTTTTTAAAAGAATCGCTAACTTCTTTATTAAGGGTTCAGCCGCTGTAGAGCTAGTACTGTTTTTAACAAAGATTTAAGAAATCTCCGTTTTTTTAAAAGAATCGCTAACTTTTTTATTAACGGTTCAGCCGCTGTAGAGCTATTACTGTTTTTAACAAAGATTTAAGAAATCTTGGTTTTTTTAAAAGAATCGCTGAGTTCTTTATCAACGGTTTAGACGCTGTAGAGCTATTACTGTTTTTATAAAAGATTTTATAAATCTTGGTTTTTTTAAAAGAATCGCTAACTTCTTTATAAACGGTTCAGCCGCTGTAGAGCTATTACTGTTTTTAACAAAGATTTAAGAAATCTTGGTTTTTTCAAAAGAATCGCTAACTTCCTTATCAACGGTTCAGACGCTGTAGAACTAGAACTGTTTTTAACAAAGATTTAAGAAATCTCCGTTTTTTTAAAAGAATCGCTAAGTTCTTTATCAACGGTTCAGACGCTGTAGAGCTATTACTGTTTTTAACCAGGATACTGGAAATCTTGGTTTTTTTAAAGAAATCGCTAACTTCTTTATTAAGGGTTCAGCCGCTGTAGAGCTAGTACTGTTTTTAACCAAGATTCTGGAAGTCTTGGTTTTTTTAAAAGAATCGTTAACTTCTTTATTAACGGTTCAGCCGCTGTAGAGCTATTACTGTTTTTAACAAGGATTTAAGAAATCTTGGTTTTTTCAAAAGAATCGCTAACTTCTTTATTAACGGTTTAGCCGCTGTAGAGCTATTACTGTTTTTAACAAAGATTTAAGAAATCGTGGTTTTTAAAAAGAATCGCTAACTTCTTTATTAACGGTTCGGACGCTGTAGAGCTATTACTGTTTTTAACCAGGATACTGGAAATCTTGGTTTTGTTAAAGGAATCGCTAACTTCTTTATTAAGGGTTCAGCCGCTGTAGAGCTAGTACTGTTTTTAACCAAGATTCTGGAAGTCTTGGTTTTTTTAAAAGAATCGCTAACTTCTTTATTAACGGTTTAGCCGCTGTAGAGCTATTACTTTTTTTAACAAGGATTTAAGAAATCTTGGTTTTTTCAAAAGAATCGCTAACTTCTTTATTAACGGTTTAACCGCTGTAGAGCTATTACTGTTTTTAACAAAGATTTAAGAAATCGTGGTTTTTTAAAAAGAATCGCCTAGTTCTTTATTAACGGTTCGGACGCTTTAGAGCTATTACTGTTTTTAACCAAGATTCTGGAAATCTTGGTTTTTTTAAAAGAATCGCTAAGTTCCTTATAACCGGTTCAACCGCTGTAGAGCTATTACTGTTTTTAACCAGGATTCTGGAAATCTTGGTTTTTTTAAAGGAATCGCTAACTTCTTTATTAAGGGTTCAGCCGCTGTAGAGCTAGTACTGTTTTTAAACAAGATTCTGGAAATCTTGGTTTTTTTAAAAGAATCGCTAACTTCTTTATTAACGGTTTAGCTGTTGTAGAGCTAGTACTGTTTTTAACAAAGATTTAAGAAATCTTGGTTTTTTGAAAAGAATCGCTAAGTACTTTATCAACGTTTAGACGCTGTAGAGCTATTACTGTTTTTATAAAAGATTTTATAAATCTTGGTTTTTTAAAAGAATCGCTAACTTCTTTATTACGGTTCAGCCGCTGTAGAGCTATTACTGTTTTTAACCAGGATTTTGGAAATCTTGGTTTTTTTAATTGAATCGCTAAGTTCTTTATCAAGGGTTCGGCCGCTGTAGAGCTAATTACTGTTTTTAACCAAGATTCTGGAAATCTTGGTTTTTTAAAAGAATCGCTAAGTTCCTTATTAACGATTCAACCGCTGTAGGGCTTTTACTGTTTTTAACCAGGATTCTGGAAATCTTGGTTTTTTTAAAAGAATCTTTAACTTCTTCTATTAAGGGTTCAGCCATTGTAGAGCTAGTACTGTTTTTAACAAAGATTTAAGAAATCTCCGTTTTTTTAAAAGAATCGCTAAGTTCATTATCAACGGTTCAGCCGCTGTAGAGCTATTACTGTTTTTAACAAAGATTTAATAAATCTTGGTTTTTTCAAAAGAATCGCTGAGTTCTTTATCAACGGTTTAGACGCTGTAGAGCTATTACTGTTTTTATAAAAGATTTAAGAAATCTTGGTTTTTTTAAAAGAATCGCTAACTTCTTTATTAAGGGTTCAGCCGCTGTAGAGCTAGTACTGTTTTTAACAAAGATTTAAGAAATCTCCGTTTTTTTAAAAGAATCGCTAACTTTTTTATTAACGGTTCAGCCGCTGTAGAGCTATTACTGTTTTTAACAAAGATTTAAGAAATCTTGGTTTTTTTAAAAGAATCGCTGAGTTCTTTATCAACGGTTTAGACGCTGTAGAGCTGTTACTGTTTTTATAAAAGATTTTATAAATCTTGGTTTTTTTAAAAGAATCGCTAACTTCTTTATAAACGGTTCAGCCGCTGTAGAGCTATTACTGTTTTTAACAAAGATTTAAGAAATCTTGGTTTTTTCAAAAGAATCGCTAACTTCCTTATCAACGGTTCAGACGCTGTAGAGCTAGAACTGTTTTTAACAAAGATTTAAGAAATCTCCGTTTTTTTAAAAGAATCGCTAAGTTCTTTATCAACGGTTCAGACGCTGTAGAGCTATTACTGTTTTTAACCAGGATACTGGAAATCTTGGTTTTTTTAAAGAAATCGCTAACTTCTTTATTAAGGGTTCAGCCGCTGTAGAGCTAGTACTGTTTTTAACCAAGATTCTGGAAGTCTTGGTTTTTTTAAAAGAATCGCTAACTTCTTTATTAACGGTTCAGCCGCTGTAGAGCTATTACTGTTTTTAACAAGGATTTAAGAAATCTTGGTTTTTTCAAAAGAATCGCTAACTTCTTTATTAACGGTTTAGCCGCTGTAGAGCTATTACTGTTTTTAACAAAGATTTAAGAAATCGTGGTTTTTTAAAAAGAATCGCTAACTTCTTTATTAACGGTTCGGACGCTGTAGAGCTATTACTGTTTTTAACCAGGATACTGGAAATCTTGGTTTTTTTAAAGGAATCGCTAACTTCTTTATTAAGGGTTCAGCCGCTGCAGAGCTAGTACTGTTTTTAAACAAGATTCTGGAAATCTTGGTTTTTTTAAAAGAATCGCTAACTTCTTTATTAACGGTTTAGCTGCTGTAGAGCTAGTACTGTTTTTAACAAAGATTTAAGAAATCTTGGTTTTTTGAAAAGAATCGCTAAGTACTTTATCAACGGTTTAGACGCTGTAGAGCTATTACTGTTTTTATAAAAGATTTTATAAATCTTGGTTTTTTTAAAAGAATCGCTAACTTCTTTATTAACGGTTCAGCCGCTGTAGAGCTATTACTGTCTTTAACCAGGATTTTGAAAATCTTGGTTTTTTTAATTGAATCGCTAAGTTCTTTATCAAGGGTTCGGCCGCTGTAGAGCTATTACTGTTTTTAACCAAGATTCTGGAAATCTTGGTTTTTTTAAAAGAATCGCTAAGTTCCTTATTAACGATTCAACCGCTGTAGGGCTATTACTGTTTTTAACCAGGATTCTGGAAATCTTGGTTTTTTTAAAAGAATCTTTAACTTCTTCTATTAAGGGTTCAGCCGCTGTAGAGCTAGTACTGTTTTTAACAAAGATTTAAGAAATCTCCGTTTTTTTAAAAGAATCGCTAAGTTCATTATCAACGGTTCAGACGCTGTAGAGCTATTACTGTTTTTATAAAAGATTTTATAAATCTTGGTTTTTTTAAAAGAATCGCTAAGTTCTTTATCAACGGTTTAGCCGCTGTAGAGCTATTACTGTTTTTAACCAAGATTTTGGAAATCTTGGTTTTTTTAAAAGAATCTCTAAGTTCTTTATCAACGGTTCAGACGCTGTAGAGCTATTACTGTTTTTATAAAAGATTTTATAAATCTTAGTTTTTTTAAAAGAATCGCTAACTTCTTTATTAAGGTTCAGCCGCTGTAGAGCTAGTACTGTTTTTAACAAAGATTTAAGAAATCTCCGTTTTTTTAAAAGAATCGCTAACTTTTTTATTAACGGTTCAGCCGCTGTAGAGCTATTACTGTTTTTAACAAAGATTTAAGAAATCTTGGTTTTTTCAAAAGAATCGCTGAGTTCTTTATCAACGGTTTAGACGCTGTAGAGCTATTACTGTTTTTATAAAAGATTTTATAAATCTTGGTTTTTTTAAAAGAATCGCTAACTTCTTTATTAACGGTTCGGACGCTGTAGAGATATTACTGTTTTTAACCAGGATATTGGAAATCTTGGTTTTTTTATAAGAATCGCTAACTTCTTTATAAACGGTTCAGCCGCTGTAGAGCTATTACTGTTTTTAACAAAGATTTAAGAAATCTTGGTTTTTTCAAAAGAATCGCGAACTTCCTTATCAACGGTTCAGACGCTGTAGAGCTAGTACTGTTTTTAACAAAGATTTAAGAAATCTCCGTTTTTTTAAAAGAATCGCTAAGTTCTTTATCAACGGTTCAGACGCTGTAGAGCTATTACTGTTTTTAACCAGGATACTGGAAATCTTGGTTTTTTTAAAGAAATCGCTAACTTCTTTATTAAGGGTTCAACCGCTGTAGAGCTATTACTGTTTTTAACCAGGATTCTGGAAATCTTGGTTTTTTTAAAGAAATCGCTAACTTCTTTATTAAGGGTTCAGCCGCTGTAGAGCTAGTACTGTTTTTAACCAAGATTCTGGAAACTTGGTTTTTTTAAAGGAATCGCTAACTTCTTTATTAACGGTTTAGCTGCTGTAGAGCTAGTACTGTTTTTAACAAAGATTTAAGAAATCTTGGTTTTTTGAAAAGAATCGCTAAGTACTTTATCAACGGTTCAGACGCTGTAGAGCTATTACTGTTTTTATAAAAGATTTTATAAATCTTGGTTTTTTTAAAAGAATCGCTAACTTCTTTATTAACGGTTCAGCCGCTGTAGAGCTATTACTGTTTTTAACCAGGATTTTGGAAATCTTGGTTTTTTTAATTGAATCGCTAAGTTCTTTATCAAGGGTTCGGACGCTGTAGAGCTATTACTGTTTTTAACCAAGATTCTGGAAATCTTGGTTTTTTTAAAAGAATCGCTAAATTCCTTATTAACGATTCAACCGCTGTAGAGCTATTACTGTTTTTAACTAGGATTCTGGAAATCTTGGTTTTTTTAAAAGAATCTTTAACTTCTTCTATTAAGGGTTTAGCCGCTGTAGAGCTAGTACTGTTTTTAACAAAGATTTAAGAAATCTCCGTTTTTTTAAAAGAATCGCTAAGTTCATTATCAACGGTTCAGACGCTGTAGAGCTATTACTGTTTTTATAAAAGATTTTATAAATCTTGGTTTTTTTAAAAGACGCACTAACTTCTTTATTAAGGGTTCAGCAGCTGTAGAGCTAGTACTGTTTTTAACAAAGAATTAAGAAATCTCCGTTTTTTTAAAAGAATCGCTAAGTTCTTTATTAAGGGTTCAGCCGCTGTAGAGCTAGTACTGTTTTTAACAAAGATTTAAGAAATCTTGGTTTTTTGAAAAGAATCGCTAAGTACTTTATCAACGGTTCAGACGCTGTAGAGCTATTACTGTTTTTAACAAAAGATTTAAGAAATCTTGTTTTTTTTAAAAGAATTGCCTAGTTCTTTATCAACGGTTCAGACGGTGTAGAGCTTTTACTGTTTCTAACCAGGATTTTGGAAATCTTGGTTTTTTTTAAAGAATCGCTAAGTTCTTTATCAAGGGTTCGGACGCTGTAGAGCTATTACTGTTTTTAACCAAGATTCTGGAAATCTTGGTTTTTTTAAAAGAATCGCTAAGTTCTTTATCAACAGTTCAGCCGCTGTAGAGCTATTACTGTTTTTAACAAAAGATTTAAGAAATCTTGTTTTTTTTAAAAGAATTGCCTAGTTCTTTATCAACGGTTGAGACGGTGTAGAGCTTTTACTGTTTCTAACCAGGATTTTGGAAATCTTGGTTTTTTTTTAAAGAATCGCTAAGTTCTTTATCAAGGGTTCGGACGCTGTAGAGCTATTACTGTTTTTAACCAAGATTCTGGAAATCTTGGTTTTTTTAAAAGAATCGCTAAGTTCCTTATAACCGGTTCAACCGCTGTAGAGCTATTACTGTTTTTAACCAGGATTCTGGAAATCTTGGTTTTTTTAAAGAAATCGCTAACTTCTTTATTAAGGGTTCAGCCGCTGTAGAGCTAGTACTGTTTTTAACCAAGATTCTGGAAATCTTGGTTTTTTTAAAAGAATCGCTAAGTTCCTTATAACCGGTTCAACCGCTGTAGAGCTATTACTGTTTTTAACCAGGATTCTGGAAATCTTGGTTTTTTTAAAGGAATCGCTAACTTCTTTATTAAGGGTTTAGCCGCTGTAGAGCTAGTACTGTTTTTAACAAAGATTTAAGAAATCTTGGTTTTTTGAAAAGAATCGCTAAGTACTTTATCAACGGTTCAGACGCTGTAGAGCTATTACTGTTTTCATAAAAGATTTTATAAATCTTGGTTTTTTTAAAAGAATCGCTAACTTCTTTATTAACGGTTCAGCCGCTGTAGAGCTATTACTGTTTTTAACCAGGATTTTGGAAATCTTGGTTTTTTTAATTGAATCGCTAAGTTCTTTATCAAGGGTTCGGACGCTGTAGAGCTATTACTGTTTTTAACCAAGATTCTGGAAATCTTGGTTTTTTTAAAAGAATCGCTAAGTTCCTTATAACCGGTTCAACCGCTGTAGAGCTATTACTGTTTTTAACCAGGATTCTGGAAATCTTGGTTTTTTTAAAGAAATCGCTAACTTCTTTATTAAGGGTTCAGCCGCTGTAGAGCTAGTACTGTTTTTAACCAAGATTCTGGAAATCTTGGTTTTTTTAAAAGAATCGCTAAGTTCCTTATAACCGGTTCAACCGCTGTAGAGCTATTACTGTTTTTAACCAGGATTCTGGAAATCTTGGTTTTTTTAAAGGAATCGCTAACTTCTTTATTAAGGGTTCAGCCGCTGTAGAGCTAGTACTGTTTTTAACAAAGATTTAAGAAATCTTGGTTTTTTGAAAAGAATCGCTAAGTACTTTATCAACGGTTCAGACGCTGTAGAGCTATTACTGTTTTTATAAAAGATTTTATAAATCTTGGTTTTTTTAAAAGAATCGCTAACTTCTTTATTAACGGTTCAGCCGCTGTAGAGCTATTACTGTTTTTAACCAGGATTCTGGAAATCTTCGTTTTTTTAAAGGAATCGCTTACTTCTTTATTAAGGGTTCAGCCGCTGTAGAGCTAGTACTGTTTTTAACAAAGATTTAAGAAATCTTGGTTTTTTGAAAAGAATCGCTAAGTACTTTATCAACGGTTCAGACGCTATAGAGCTATTACTGTTTTCATAAAAGATTTTATAAATCTTGGTTTTTTTAAAAGAATCGCTAACTTCTTTATTAACGGTTCAGCCGCTGTAGAGCTATTACTGTTTTTAACCAGGATTCTGGAAATCTTCGTTTTTTTAAAGGAATCGCTTACTTCTTTATTAAGGGTTCAGCCGCTGTAGAGCTAGTACTGTTTTTAACAAAGATTTAAGAAATCTTGGTTTTTTGAAAAGAATCGCTAAGTTCTTTATCAACGGTTCAGACGCTGTAGAGCTATTACTGTTTTTAACCAGGATACTGGAAGTCTTGGTTTTTTTAAAAGAATCGCTAACTTCTTTATTAACGGTTCAGCCGCTGTAGAGCTATTACTGTTTTTAACAAGGATTTAAGAAATCTTGGTTTTTTCAAAAGAATCGCTAACTTCTTTATTAACGGTTTAGCCGCTGTAGAGCTATTACTGTTTTTAACAAAGATTTAAGAAATCGTGGTTTTTTAAAAAGAATCGCTAACTTCTTTATTAACGGTTCGGACGCTGTAGAGCTATTACTGTTTTTAACCAGGATACTGGAAATCTTGGTTTTTTTAAAGGAATCGCTAACTTCTTTATTAAGGGTTCAGCCGCTGTAGAGCTAGTACTGTTTTTAACCAAGATTCTGGAAGTCTTGGTTTTTTTAAAAGAATCGCTAACTTCTTTATTAACGGTTTAGCCGCTGTAGAGCTATTACTGTTTTTAACAAGGATTTAAGAAATCTTGGTTTTTTCAAAAAAATCGCTAACTTCTTTATTAACGGTTTAACCGCTGTAGAGCTATTACTGTTTTTAACAAAGATTTAAGAAATCGTGGTTTTTTAAAAAGAATCGCTAACTTCTTTATTAACGGTTCGGACGCTGTAGAGCTATTACTGTTTTTAACCAGGATTCTGGAAATCTTGGTTTTTTTAAAGGAATCGCTAACTTCTTTATTAAGGGTTCAGCCGCTGCAGAGCTAGTACTGTTTTTAAACAAGATTCTGGAAATCTTGGTTTTTTTAAAAGAATCGCTAAGTTCCTTATTAACGATTCAACCGCTGTAGGGCTATTACTGTTTTTAACCAGGATTCTGGAAATCTTGGTTTTTTTAAAAGAATCTTTTACTTCTTCTATTAAGGGTTCAGCCGCTGTAGAGCTAGTACTGTTTTTAACAAAGATTTAAGAAATCTTGGTTTTTTGAGAAGAATCGCTAAGTACTTTATCAACGGTTTAGACGCTGTAGAGCTATTACTGTTTTTATAAAAGATTTTATAAATCTTGGTTTTTTTAAAAGAATCGCTAACTTCTTTATTAACGGTTCAGCCGCTGTAGAGCTATTACTGTCTTTAACCAGGATTTTGGAAATCTTGGTTTTTTTAATTGAATCGCTAAGTTCTTTATCAAGGGTTCGGCCGCTGTAGAGCTATTACTGTTTTTAACCAAGATTCTGGAAATCTTGGTTTTTTTAAAAGAATCGCTAAGTTCCTTATTAACGATTCAACCGCTGTAGGGCTATTACTGTTTTTAACCAGGATTCTGGAAATCTTGGTTTTTTTAAAAGAATCTTTTACTTCTTCTATTAAGGGTTCAGCCGCTGTAGAGCTAGTACTGTTTTTAACAAAGATTTAAGAAATCTCCGTTTTTTTAAAAGAATCGCTAAGTTCATTATCAACGGTTCAGACGCTGTAGAGCTAATACTGTTTTTAACTAAGATTTTATAAATCTTGGTTTTTTTAAAAGAATCGCTAACTTCTTTATTAACGGTTCAGCCGCTGTAGAGCGATTACTCTTTTTAACAAAGATTTAAGAAATCTTGGTTTTTTTAAAAGAATCTCTAAGTTCTTTATCAACGGTTCAGACGCTGTAGAGCTATTACTGTTTTTATAAAAGATTTTATAAATCTTAGTTTTTTTAAAAGAATCGCTAACTTTTTTATTAACGGTTCAGCCGCTGTAGAGCTATTACTGTTTTTAACAAAGATTTAAGAAATCTTGGTTTTTTCAAAAGAATCGCTGAGTTCTTTATCAACGGTTTAGACGCTGTAGAGCTATTACTGTTTTTATAAAAGATTTTATAAATCTTGGTTTTTTTAAAAGAATCGCTAACTTCTTTATTAACGGTTCGGACGCTGTAGAGATATTACTGTTTTTAACCAGGATATTGGAAATCTTGGTTTTTTTATAAGAATCGCTAACTTCTTTATAAACGGTTCAGCCGCTGTAGAGCTATTACTGTTTTTAACAAAGATTTAAGAAATCTTGGTTTTTTCAAAAGAATCGCGAACTTCCTTATCAACGGTTCAGACGCTGTAGAGCTAGTACTGTTTTTAACAAAGATTTAAGAAATCTCCGTTTTTTTAAAAGAATCGCTAAGTTCTTTATCAACGGTTCAGACGCTGTAGAGCTATTACTGTTTTTAACCAGGATACTGGAAATCTTGGTTTTTTTAAAGAAATCGCTAACTTCTTTATTAAGGGTTCAACCGCTGTAGAGCTATTACTGTTTTTAACCAGGATTCTGGAAATCTTGGTTTTTTTAAAGAAATCGCTAACTTCTTTATTAAGGGTTCAGCCGCTGTAGAGCTAGTACTGTTTTTAACCAAGATTCTGGAAATCTTGGTTTTTTTAAAAGAATCTTTAACTTCTTCTATTAAGGGTTCAGCCATTGTAGAGCTAGTACTGTTTTCAACAAAGATTTAAGAAATCTCCGTTTTTTTAAAAGAATCGCTAAGTTCATTATCAACGGTTCAGCCGCTGTAGAGCTATTACTGTTTTTAACAAAGATTTAAAAAATCTTGGTTTTTTCAAAAGAATCGCTGAGTTCTTTATCAACGGTTTAGACGCTGTAGAGCTATTACTGTTTTTATAAAAGATTTAAGAAATCTTGGTTTTTTTAAAAGAATCGCTAACTTCTTTATTAAGGGTTCAGCCGCTGTAGAGCTAGTACTGTTTTTAACAAAGATTTAAGAAATCTCCGTTTTTTTAAAAGAATCGCTAACTTTTTTATTAACGGTTCAGCCGCTGTAGAGCTATTACTGTTTTTAACAAAGATTTAAGAAATCTTGGTTTTTTTAAAAGAATCGCTGAGTTCTTTATCAACGGTTTAGACGCTGTAGAGCTATTACTGTTTTTATAAAAGATTTTATAAATCTTGGTTTTTTTAAAAGAATCGCTAACTTCTTTATAAACGGTTCAGCCGCTGTAGAGCTATTACTGTTTTTAACAAAGATTTAAGAAATCTTGGTTTTTTCAAAAGAATCGCTAACTTCCTTATCAACGGTTCAGACGCTGTAGAGCTAGAACTGTTTTTAACAAAGATTTAAGAAATCTCCGTTTTTTTAAAAGAATCGCTAAGTTCTTTATCAACGGTTCAGACGCTGTAGAGCTATTACTGTTTTTAACCAGGATACTGGAAATCTTGGTTTTTTTAAAGAAATCGCTAACTTCTTTATTAAGGGTTCAGCCGCTGTAGAGCTAGTACTGTTTTTAACCAAGATTCTGGAAGTCTTGGTTTTTTTAAAAGAATCGCTAACTTCTTTATTAACGGTTCAGCCGCTGTAGAGCTATTACTGTTTTTAACAAGGATTTAAGAAATCTTGGTTTTTTCAAAAGAATCGCTAACTTCTTTATTAACGGTTTAGCCGCTGTAGAGCTATTACTGTTTTTAACAAAGATTTAAGAAATCGTGGTTTTTTAAAAAGAATCGCTAACTTCTTTATTAACGGTTCGGACGCTGTAGAGCTATTACTGTTTTTAACCAGGATACTGGAAATCTTGGTTTTTTTAAAGGAATCGCTAACTTCTTTATTAAGGGTTCAGCCGCTGCAGAGCTAGTACTGTTTTTAAACAAGATTCTGGAAATCTTGGTTTTTTTAAAAGAATCGCTAACTTCTTTATTAACGGTTTAGCTGCTGTAGAGCTAGTACTGTTTTTAACAAAGATTTAAGAAATCTTGGTTTTTTGAAAAGAATCGCTAAGTACTTTATCAACGGTTTAGACGCTGTAGAGCTATTACTGTTTTTATAAAAGATTTTATAAATCTTGGTTTTTTTAAAAGAATCGCTAACTTCTTTATTAACGGTTCAGCCGCTGTAGAGCTATTACTGTCTTTAACCAGGATTTTGAAAATCTTGGTTTTTTTAATTGAATCGCTAAGTTCTTTATCAAGGGTTCGGCCGCTGTAGAGCTATTACTGTTTTTAACCAAGATTCTGGAAATCTTGGTTTTTTTAAAAGAATCGCTAAGTTCCTTATTAACGATTCAACCGCTGTAGGGCTATTACTGTTTTTAACCAGGATTCTGGAAATCTTGGTTTTTTTAAAAGAATCTTTAACTTCTTCTATTAAGGGTTCAGCCGCTGTAGAGTTAGTACTGTTTTTAACAAAGATTTAAGAAATCTCCGTTTTTTTTAAAGAATCGCTAAGTTCATTATCAACGGTTCAGACGCTGTAGAGCTATTACTGTTTTTATAAAAGATTTTATAAATCTTAGTTTTTTTAAAAGAATCGCTAACTTCTTTATTAAGGTTCAGCCGCTGTAGAGCTAGTACTGTTTTTAACAAAGATTTAAGAAATCTCCGTTTTTTTAAAAGAATCGCTAACTTTTTTATTAACGGTTCAGCCGCTGTAGAGCTATTACTGTTTTTAACAAAGATTTAAGAAATCTTGGTTTTTTCAAAAGAATCGCTGAGTTCTTTATTAACGGTTTAGACGCTGTAGAGCTATTACTGTTTTTATAAAAGATTTTATAAATCTTGGTTTTTTTAAAAGAATCGCTAACTTCTTTATTAACGGTTCGGACGCTGTAGAGATATTACTGTTTTTAACCAGGATATTGGAAATCTTGGTTTTTTTTAAAGAATCGCTAAGTTCTTTATCAAGGGTTCGGACGCTGTAGAGCTATTACTGTTTTTAACCAAGATTCTGGAAATCTTGGTTTTTTCAAAAGAATCGCGAACTTCCTTATCAACGGTTCAGACGCTGTAGAGCTAGTACTGTTTTTAACAAAGATTTAAGAAATCTCCGTTTTTTTAAAAGAATCGCTAAGTTCTTTATCAACGGTTCAGACGCTGTAGAGCTATTACTGTTTTTAACCAGGATACTGGAAATCTTGGTTTTTTTAAAGAAATCGCTAACTTCTTTATTAAGGGTTCAACCGCTGTAGAGCTATTACTGTTTTTAACCAGGATTCTGGAAATCTTGGTTTTTTTAAAGAAATCGCTAACTTCTTTATTAAGGGTTCAGCCGCTGTAGAGCTAGTACTGTTTTTAACCAAGATTCTGGAAACTTGGTTTTTTTAAAAGAATCGCTAACTTCTTTATTAACGGTTTAGCTGCTGTAGAGCTAGTACTGTTTTTAACAAAGATTTAAGAAATCTTGGTTTTTTGAAAAGAATCGCTAAGTACTTTATCAACGGTTCAGACGCTGTAGAGCTATTACTGTTTTTATAAAAGATTTTATAAATCTTGGTTTTTTTAAAAGAATCGCTAACTTCTTTATTAACGGTTCAGCCGCTGTAGAGCTATTACTGTTTTTAACCAGGATTTTGGAAATCTTGGTTTTTTTAATTGAATCGCTAAGTTCTTTATCAAGGGTTCGGACGCTGTAGAGCTATTACTGTTTTTAACCAAGATTCTGGAAATCTTGGTTTTTTTAAAAGAATCGCTAAATTCCTTATTAACGATTCAACCGCTGTAGAGCTATTACTGTTTTTAACTAGGATTCTGGAAATCTTGGTTTTTTTAAAAGAATCTTTAACTTCTTCTATTAAGGGTTCAGCCGCTGTAGAGCTAGTACTGTTTTTAACAAAGATTTAAGAAATCTCCGTTTTTTTAAAAGAATCGCTAAGTTCATTATCAACGGTTCAGACGCTGTAGAGCTATTACTGTTTTTATAAAAGATTTTATAAATCTTGGTTTTTTTAAAAGAAGCACTAACTTCTTTATTAAGGGTTCAGCAGCTGTAGAGCTAGTACTGTTTTTAACAAAGAATTAAGAAATCTCCGTTTTTTTAAAAGAATCGCTAAGTTCTTTATTAAGGGTTCAGCCGCTGTAGAGCTAGTACTGTTTTTAACAAAGATTTAAGAAATCTTGGTTTTTTGAAAAGAATCGCTAAGTACTTTATCAACGGTTCAGACGCTGTAGAGCTATTACTGTTTTTATAAAAGATTTTATAAATCTTGGTTTTTTTTAAAAGAATCGCTAACTTCTTTATTAACGGTTCAGCCGCTGTAGAGCTATTACTGTTTTTAACCAGGATTTTGGAAATCTTGGTTTTTTTAAAAGAATCGCTAAGTTCTTTATCAAGGGATCGGACGCTGTAGAGCTTTTACTGATTTTAACCAAGATTTTATAAATCTTGGTTTTTATAAAAGAATCGCTAAGTTCTTTATCAACAGTTCAGCCGCTGTAGAGCTATTACTGTTTTTAACAAAAGATTTAAGAAATCTTGTTTTTTTTAAAAGAATTGCCTAGTTCTTTATCAACGGTTCAGACGGTGTAGAGCTTTTACTGTTTCTAACCAGGATTTTGGAAATCTTGGTTTTTTTTAAAGAATCGCTAAGTTCTTTATCAAGGGTTCGGACGCTGTAGAGCTATTACTGTTTTTAACCAAGATTCTGGAAATCTTGGTTTTTTTAAAAGAATCGCTAAGTTCCTTATAACCGGTTCAACCGCTGTAGAGCTATTACTGTTTTTAACCAGGATTCTGGAAATCTTGGTTTTTTTAAAGAAATCGCTAACTTCTTTATTAAGGGTTCAGCCGCTGTAGAGCTAGTACTGTTTTTAACCAAGATTCTGGAAATCTTGGTTTTTTTAAAAGAATCGCTAAGTTCCTTATAACCGGTTCAACCGCTGTAGAGCTATTACTGTTTTTAACCAGGATTCTGGAAATCTTGGTTTTTTTGAAGGAATCGCTAACTTCTTTATTAAGGGTTTAGCCGCTGTAGAGCTAGTACTGTTTTTAACAAAGATTTAAGAAATCTTGGTTTTTTGAAAAGAATCGCTAAGTACTTTATCAACGGTTCAGACGCTGTAGAGCTATTACTGTTTTTATAAAAGATTTTATAAATCTTGGTTTTTTTAAAAGAATCGCTAACTTCTTTATTAACGGTTCAGCTGCTGTAGAGCTATTACTGTTTTTAACCAGGATTCTGGAAATCTTCGTTTTTTTAAAGGAATCGCTTACTTCTTTATTAAGGGTTCAGCCGCTGTAGAGCTAGTACTGTTTTTAACAAAGATTTAAGAAATCTTGGTTTTTTGAAAAGAATCGCTAAGTACTTTATCAACGGTTCAGACGCTGTAGAGCTATTACTGTTTTCATAAAAGATTTTATAAATCTTGGTTTTTTTAAAAGAATCGCTAACTTCTTTATTAACGGTTCAGCCGCTGTAGAGCTATTACTGTTTTTAACCAGGATTTTGGAAATCTTGGTTTTTTTAATTGAATCGCTAAGTTCTTTATCAAGGGTTCGGACGCTGTAGAGCTATTACTGTTTTTAACCAAGATTCTGGAAATCTTGGTTTTTTTAAAAGAATCGCTAAGTTCCTTATAACCGGTTCAACCGCTGTAGAGCTATTACTGTTTTTAACCAGGATTCTGGAAATCTTGGTTTTTTTGAAGGAATCGCTAACTTCTTTATTAAGGGTTTAGCCGCTGTAGAGCTAGTACTGTTTTTAACAAAGATTTAAGAAATCTTGGTTTTTTTAAAAGAATCGCTAAGTTCCTTATAACCGGTTCAACCGCTGTAGAGCTATTACTGTTTTTAACCAGGATTCTGGAAATCTTGGTTTTTTTAAAGGAATCGCTAACTTCTTTATTAAGGGTTCAGCCGCTGTAGAGCTAGTACTGTTTTTAACAAAGATTTAAGAAATCTTGGTTTTTTGAAAAGAATCGCTAAGTACTTTATCAACGGTTCAGACGCTGTAGAGCTATTACTGTTTTTATAAAAGATTTTATAAATCTTGGTTTTTTTAAAAGAATCGCTAACTTCTTTATTAACGGTTTAGCCGCTGTAGAGCTATTACTGTTTTTAACCAGGATTCTGGAAATCTTCGTTTTTTTAAAGGAATCGCTTACTTCTTTATTAAGGGTTCAGCCGCTGTAGAGCTAGTACTGTTTTTAACAAAGATTTAAGAAATCTTGGTTTTTTGAAAAGAATCGCTAAGTACTTTATCAACGGTTCAGACGCTGTAGAGCTATTACTGTTTTCATAAAAGATTTTATAAATCTTGGTTTTTTTAAAAGAATCGCTAACTTCTTTATTAACGGTTCAGCCGCTGTAGAGCTATTACTGTTTTTAACCAGGATTCTGGAAATCTTCGTTTTTTTAAAGGAATCGCTTACTTCTTTATTAAGGGTTCAGCCGCTGTAGAGCTAGTACTGTTTTTAACAAAGATTTAAGAAATCTTGGTTTTTTGAAAGGAATCGCTAAGTTCTTTACCAACGGTTCAGACGCTGTAGAGCTATTACTGTTTTTAACCAGGATACTGGAAATCTTGGTTTTTTTAAAGAAATCGCTAACTTCTTTATTAAGGGTTCAGCCGCTGTAGAGCTAGTACTGTTTTTAACCAAGATTCTGGAAGTCTTGGTTTTTTAAAAGAATCGCTAACTTCTTTATTAACGGTTCAGCCGCTGTAGAGCTATTACTGTTTTTAACAAGGATTTAAGAAATCTTGGTTTTTTCAAAAGAATCGCTAACTTCTTTATTAACGGTTTAGCCGCTGTAGAGCTATTACTGTTTTTAACAAAGATTTAAGAAATCGTGGTTTTTTAAAAAGAATCGCTAACTTCTTTATTAACGGTTCGGACGCTGTAGAGCTATTACTGTTTTTAACCAGGATACTGGAAATCTTGGTTTTTTTAAAGGAATCGCTAACTTCTTTATTAAGGGTTCAGCCGCTGTAGAGCTAGTACTGTTTTTAACAAAGATTTAAGAAATCTTGGTTTTTTGAAAAGAATCGCTAAGTACTTTATCAACGGTTTAGACGCTGTAGAGCTATTACTGTTTTTATAAAAGATTTTATAAATCTTGGTTTTTTTAAAAGAATCGCTAACTTCTTTATTAACGGTTCAGCCGCTGTAGAGCTATTACTGTCTTTAACCAGGATTTTGGAAATCTTGGTTTTTTTAATTGAATCGCTAAGTTCTTTATCAAGGGTTCGGCCGCTGTAGAGCTATTACTGTTTTTAACCAAGATTCTGGAAATCTTGGTTTTTTTAAAAGAATCGCTAAGTTCCTTATTAACGATTCAACCGCTGTAGGGCTATTACTGTTTTTAACCAGGATTCTGGAAATCTTGGTTTTTTTTAAAAGAATCTTTTACTTCTTCTATTAAGGGTTCAGCCGCTGTAGAGCTAGTACTGTTTTTAACAAAGATTTAAGAAATCTCCGTTTTTTTAAAAGAATCGCTAAGTTCATTATCAACGGTTCAGACGCTGTAGAGCTAATACTGTTTTTAACTAAGGTTTTATAAATCTTGGTTTTTTTAAAAGAATCGCTAACTTCTTTATTAACGGTTCAGCCGCTGTAGAGCGATTACTCTTTTTAAACAAAGATTTAAGAAATCTTGGTTTTTTTTAAAAGAATCTCTAAGTTCTTTATCAACGGTTCAGACGCTGTAGAGCTATTACTGTTTTTATAAAAGATTTTATAAATCTTAGTTTTTTTAAAAGAATCGCTAACTTCTTTATTAAGGTTCAGCCGCTGTAGAGCTAGTACTGTTTTTAACAAAGATTTAAGAAATCTCCGTTTTTTTAAAAGAATCGCTAACTTTTTTATTAACGGTTCAGCCGCTGTAGAGCTATTACTGTTTTTAACAAAGATTTAAGAAATCTTGGTTTTTTCAAAAGAATCGCTGAGTTCTTTATCAACGGTTTAGACGCTGTAGAGCTATTACTGTTTTTATAAAAGATTTTATAAATCTTGGTTTTTTTAAAAGAATCGCTAACTTCTTTATTAACGGTTCGGACGCTGTAGAGATATTACTGTTTTTAACCAGGATATTGGAAATCTTGGTTTTTTTATAAGAATCGCTAACTTCTTTATAAACGGTTCAGCCGCTGTAGAGCTATTACTGTTTTTAACAAAGATTTAAGAAATCTTGGTTTTTTCAAAAGAATCGCGAACTTCCTTATCAACGGTTCAGACGCTGTAGAGCTAGTACTGTTTTTAACAAAGATTTAAGAAATCTCCGTTTTTTTAAAAGAATCGCTAAGTTCTTTATCAACGGTTCAGACGCTGTAGAGCTATTACTGTTTTTAAACCAGGATACTGGAAAT